>QVAJ01000977.1:9172-29983 GCA_003546035.1 Mixornis gularis | reverse complement strand
AGGACAAGCTGTCAAGTTCTTCAAATATTTGTCCTGCTTTGCTGCAAGACTCCTGCTGCACACATGGTGTGGAAAGCCAAGGGAAGCTGCAGTTGGTGCCACATCTTGCGACAGAAGCTGCACCTCGTTCTCCAGGAAGTGTTCTTGGAAAGAGCAGACAGAACTGTGGAGAAGATTCTGGGAAAACTGAAATAGCTTTTAAGAAATGAAATTTAAAAAGGAAAGAACCAATTGATGATGCTCTTCTCTATTTATTTTTATGCTCCCCTTTTCCATTTTCAACTACTTCACCATCCCATTAATTGCAAATGGATCTCACTTCTAAGACCATGACTTGGCAAGTTTTGGATGCTGTAAAATACCATGAGCTACACACAATTTGCCTACCCCTATTTTTCTTGGAAAGCAATGCTAGAGACACAAGGGCAGTGTTTAGGCCGGGTACAAATTCTGCATTCAGGGAATGTGCTCTGACAGTGTCTGACCTTCAGCAGGGACAATGCACAGCAGCAACCAAGGGGATTCCTCTGCCACAGTGAAGGAGTCAAGACTCCGAGTCTTGACTCAACATGGCAAAGTTCCCGTGTTTGGACAGGCTCAGGGGCTGCCCCCGGGAAGTTCGGGACTCGGCGTGGGGCAACAGACAAACGTACAAGGGGAAAAACGACCCCAGGGCTTCAGTTGCAGCGGCAGCAGCGGCAGCAGCAGCGACATTGTCGGCTTCCTCCTGCTTCTCCTCTCCCTCTCCCGCAGTCCCGCATCCTCTCCCGGTCTCCCTTTCTCGGCGTCCTGCTCCTCTCCCGGTCTCTCTCTCCCCTCTCGGGGCGGGCCATGCCCCCGGCCCATCCCTGGCCCCGAGCGGCGTTGCCCCGTCCCCACCCCCGGGCATCCCGCCGCAGTCTCGCCTCCGCCCGGCTGTGGCCGTACTGGCAGTACTAGGCAGAGATCAGTGCCTGGGCCTGGGGGAGCATTGCCGGCCTTTGGCTCCGCCTGTGCCGAGCCCGGCCCTGGCTCTGGCCCTGGCTCCTCCCCGGCCCCGCGGAGGACACACGCGGCGCAGCCGGTCCCGCCACCTCCGCTGCGGCTTCCTCGGCCTGAGCTCCTTAGCTCGGCAGTGCGGCCGCGGGCCCTGAGCCACCGCTGTCCCGTTCCAAGGAGCGAACGCCTGGCGATGCTCGGCCCGGGTCGGTTGAGGGGCACTCAGGGGCTGTTGCTGTCCCCAGGCTGAGCGCTGAGAGCCGCATCTTGCTGGCAGGGAAGGAGCAGCAATGCCTCAAGGAGCAGTACCGGCTGGGTTTGCTGCTGGGGCGTGGCAGCTTTGGCAGCGTCTTCGCGGCTTCATGGCTCTCAGATGGCGCCTTGGTGAGCGGCGGGACCAGTGGCGGGTGCAGGGAGAGGGGGCGGAGGAGAAGGAGGATGGGGCTGGGTAGGGTGGGCGGCAAGCTCAGCCCGCTGCTCCCCTTGGCCTGCAGGTGGCCGTCAAAAGGGTGCCACGAAATCGCATCCGACACTGGGGCGAGCTGGTGAGTGAGGGGGAGCCAGTGGGAGAAGCCAGAGTGTGCTGGGAGGGGATGAGCCGAGGCCTCACAGGGTGGAAGCTGCCAGGATTCCTCGAGGGAGAGCGGGCATGGGGTCAGTGGAGGGTGCAGAGCATCCCGGGCTGGGTGATGGCTTCCCCACCCCAGCACGGCCTCAGCCCCACTGATGGCATCGTGGTCCTCCCGCAGCCCAACGGCACCAGCGCACCACTGGAGATTGTGCTGCTGGACAAGGTGTCCACTGGCTTCCCTGGTGTCGTCCACCTGCTGGAGTGGCTTGAGCTCCCTAACGAAATCGTGATGGTGCTGGAGTGCCTGGAGCAGTGTCAGGACCTGCAGCATTTCATTCAGGCGCAGGGTTCCTGTCCGAGGAGGTGGCACAGGAGCTGTTCCGCCAGGTGCTGGAAGCCGCGCGGCACTGCACCAGCTGCGGGGTACTGCACAGGGACATCAAACCGCAGAACATCCTGGTTGACCTGGCCAGCAGGCAGGCCAAACTGATCAATTTTGGCTGTGACACCTACCTTCAAGACACAGCCTACACTCACTTTGCAGGTGAGCCTAGGCAAGTGTGTGCTCCCCGTTCTGGACATCTCACAGCCCAACATCTCATGGCCCAACCTGGGTGTGGCAGCAGGGATTCTCCCTTTTGCTGCTAGTCATGGCACTGAGACTTCAGTCGAGTTGCTTTTGAGTAGGGGTGTATGGGGGCCCAGCTTCCAGCCCAGCTGGCAGCCTTTGCCAGCCACTCTGCTCAGGACTGGGGCTGGGGCAGCCAGCCTGACAGAAACACCCATGTGTGGGGGCAGCAGAGAGGGGGAAGCCAGAACCTGTGCACCAGCCAGTTTGGTGTGCAGGTGAGAAAGGGCTTGGACTGCTCTGCCCACCTGGTTTGCCTTGGCTTCATAATGTCATCTGGGGCAGTGCAGGCAGGGAGGAGGAAGGCATGGTTTTACCCCAGCTCTGAGTGGGTTTTCCCTTGTCACGGTCAGGCCATGCCAGGGATTCCACTGCCCTCTTCCAACACCAGTGGCTTCTTTTCCAACCTCAAGTTCGTGCACAAGTCCCAGGTGCTGGTGAGAGGGCAGTGGGTCACACTATGTGCCAAAGGGGCAGCCCCGACATGCCCAGGGATGCTGGGGCCAGGCTCTGGGAGCAGCAGCATCCCCGTGATGAACTCCATCTGTATTCCATAGGAACACCATCATACAGCCCCCCAGAATGGACCCACTTTGGCTGGTACTATGGCAAGCCAGCTACCTTCTGGTCCCTGGGCATCCTGCTGCACCAGATGGTCTGCAGGGAGCACCCTTTCAGGAGAGGCCAGAAGATCAGCTGGGACCATCAGCTCTTGCTGCCACAATGGCTCTCTCAAGGTGGATCCTCATCTCTGGGCACAGGGAGAATACCAGTGCTGGGAGACAGCAGCGGGCTCGTGAGCATCCTGCTCTGGCAGCTGGTGAGGAAGTGGCACATGTCCTCTCCTGCTCTCCTCCAAAACAGGGAATTGATGGGAAAGTTTAGGCACAGCTCTGAGCACATCCAGCATGGCCTGGGCATGGGAATATGGGGCAAAGCAGACAGGAGCCTTCTCCAGCTGACTGGTGGTTTCTGGTTTCTCTCCCCAGAGTGCAAGGATCTGATCATCTGGTGGCATTTATCCATGCCTGACTTGGAAAGGCCTTCATTAGAAGATCTGTTGTGTGATCCTTGGATGCAGGATATTCATGAGCCGTAGAAGAAGGGAGAGAGCCACAGGCACACTTTGATGCAGGGCCTTGGTAAGTTACAGCTCCACACATGCCTTGGCAATCAGAAGCAAATAAACCCAGACTTTTTTGTGCCGCCTGTGTCACTGCACAGGGGTCATCAGATGGGAACATGCAGCCCTTGTGCTGGAGCTGACCTGGTCTGCCCAGCACTGGTGGCCGCCATCCAAGCTGGTTTTGCTTGTCCTGGTTATCTGACAGCTGGGCCCCTGGGCAGAACACTTGACAGCCTTGTCTCATCCCCAGGGAAAGAGAAGTAGCCCCTGGAGAAGCTGAAGAAGGGGCTGCTGCTGCTGGAGACAGCAAGGATGACATCAAGGATGACAACCTTTTCTTTGACTCGGCCACCAGCAAGTTGAAGATGCTGAACTTTGATTCTGGCACCTTCTTCAAAGCCAGGCTCCACAGCCTATTTGCAGATGAGTTCACATGCAGGGGGATGTTCCCAGATTTGCATTGCACAGCCTGGCCAGGAACCAAAGGTTGCCCCCTTTGCTGAGGCTGATGCAACTGATTCTTCAGTGGGCTGCCAAGCTGCTTTTTGGCAGGGCTGGGGGCATGGGCTGGGGTGGTTATGAAATGGAAGTCAGTTCCTGGCCCTGTCAACACCCCCCACCACCCACCGTGCCGTGGGCTAGGGCTGGGGCAGCCAGCTTGACGCAAACAAACCCTCATGGCAGGAGCAGAGGTGGGACTCCAGAACCTGTGCTTGGCTGCTTTGCTTTGCAGGCAAGGAAGGGCTTGGGCTGCTCCACTCCCCTTGTTTGCTTTGGGATGACCATTATTTTTGGGGGGCAATGCAGGGGGGAAGGGAGAAAGCACAGGCTTCTCTCACTGGTGCGTGGGTTTTTCTGTAGCATGCCAGGGGTTGGGCCCTCCTCAAGCCCCTGAAAGAGACAACATTCCTTAACTTTTCCCTTGTTTCCCCTTTTTGTCTGTAATCTATTTTCATTAATTTGTTGTTTATTTTTCTAAAGGAAGTGTTCTAGGTGGTGTCCAGTCTGGATCAGGAAGTGCTTGGGACCAGCTGCGGCGTGGATGGGCCGTGCCCTTGGAGAAGGCTGAGGACATGGTTTAGGAGCAGCGTTTCTTCCAGTGGCGGATGGTGTGAGGTGGGTCCCCGTCTTCTTGGCACGGGTGGGATAAGAGCTTTTGGGAGATGGCAGTGAGCACAGGAGCATCCTGCTCTGGGCAGCTGCTGAGGAGGTGGATGTGCCATGGCTGGCTGAAGGCTGGGCACATGTCCTGCCCTCCTGCTCTGCTGACAAAGGCAGCAATGATGGGCAGCTTTGGGCACTGATCTGAGCACGGCCAGCATGGCCTGGGCACCGCGGGTGGCTGGGACAAGGGGACAGGAGCCTTCAGCTGACAGGCAGTTTCTGGTTTCTGTCCTTGCAGCCGGGCTCTGTGGGTGCTGAGGCTGCTCTGGGCTCTGCCAGGGCTGTGCTGGAGCTCAGCACTGGGCTGGAATCAGCCGAAGGAGAAACGGTGTGACCTGCAGCAGAGACTTGCTTGAGCATTTTGGCAATGCAGCTCAAGTTTGCAGAGCATACATTTTCGAGGGAAAACATGACATCCCCCAAAAATAAACTTGTTCAATAACTTCTGAAATGAAATCAATCTCTGATGACTCCAACTGACATTTTTCTGCTTTATCAAGCTGTAGCTCAGCTCTTCTCTGAACAGTTCTTTCCCCCACATGCATTTTCCTTCACAGCCGCTCCCTCCTTTCCCCCAGTGAGTTCCAAGCTCATCGCAGTCTCCATCACACTGTTGCCTTCCTTGGTGCCCCTCCCCAGCCTTAGGGACTCATATTGTCATTGGCTGAAGAGCAGTAATGTCTCAGAGGTCCGGTGGCATTTTAGTAGAATTCCGAGCTGTTCTCCTGCCCTCCGCTCTCCTCACTGCTGAGTTCCCACTCCCTTTTCCTCGTCCTTCCAGCAGGGTGACCAAGGGGCTTTTGGATGTCTCTGTATCCATGGACAGAACAGTCTATCTGTGCCATGGGCTCTGGGATGTCTCTGTATCCATGGACTGAATGGTCTGTCTGTGCCAGGGTTCCCATAATGTCTTTGTACCCATGGGTGTGGAATGAACACGGAAAGTGTCAGTCACGTTGCTTGTGCACTCCTTCCTTTCTATACAAGACATATCCATGCACACTCCCACATATAGATATATTAAAAGGATAAGGATGGATAGAGATTTCCCACAGAGTTCTAACTTTGACATAACTCACTTGTAAGGTGGTGGCCAGGGGATTTTTTTCCCAGCTCTGTGTGAGTAGGTGTCCAGGAGCAGAAGGGAGCAGCATTCAGAAGCAGTTTCAGGATTTCTAGGCAGAAAATGGAGCTGACAACCATCAGCGTAACTCACTTTATTCGTCGGGATGGGCTGCTATTTCTTTAGGAATATGGCACAATGGAGACAAGTGACTTGGAAAAATCCCAGCTCTCTGTGGATTTGTGCCAAGGGAGGAGCAGCAGAAACAGTTTGTGTCTTCTTTGGGGGACAGAAGGTCCAAGGAGCTTGGGTGGCAGAGGGTGATCTGGGCTGGTGGAAGGTTAACTCCTGTTTCATGACATCCCAGATTGGCCCAGGACAAAGCTCCAAGCACCCTCGACCCCACTGATGAAGTCTTTGTGATGCTGCACATGCTCGAGGAAAAGCTGCTGTCACACATTCCATTGGGATTTATAATTTTCATTTGCAACACTTTAGGTCCAAGTTTCAAACTGCAAAATTTTTACACCCAAGACAGTGATGCACAGTCCATCTTTCAATTTCCTATTCCTTCAACAACTATTTAAAAAACCTTAATATTGGAAAAAACCCCCCAGAATCTGTAAAAGAAGGCTGTAGATGGATCCTTGCCACCAGCACATTTGAAAAGTAAGTAAATGAGTTCTCATTTCAGAACATCAGCTACCTCATTCTTAATCCAAAGTTAAAGAAGATTTTTCATTACACATTTGGGCCAGTTTTCCTAATTCATATTTTTTTCTGTTTTCTTATTTTTCTTTTTTTTTTTTTTTTAATGGAAAGTGACAGATTCCAATGGGTTGAGCAAGCCAATACTTTGCCTTTGATTTTTGCATTTCACAGGATTGCTTTTGCGCATTTTTTAACAGAAAACATGTTCTAAAAAAGGCGTTTCCTTTGCTCCCTGTTCCCGTATAGAGCAGTTCCCTTCTGGCTGGCTGAGTTGCTCCACTGATGGAGCAGCACTGCTGAACACAGGGACACACAGAGGGAGCAGAAGCAGCTGCCTTTGTCCACCTGAAGGTGCAAACTCTGAGCATACAGGGTTGGAAGAAACTAACAGAATCCCTGTTTGCTCTGCTGCCCCACATGTACCCAGCCCAGCTCTGTGGGAGGCAGAGGGAGAACAAGGGGCAGCTCCCTGCCAGCCCCCAGCCCAGGGATCCCTCCAGCCCCGGGGCTTGGGGCACTGTCAGTACCTGCTGCTCCAGCCACGGCTTCTGCTGGCACTGACAGCAACAACCAAATTGTGGCTGATCCCAAGGGAGCACCAGCAGGGCCTGGATCTGATCCCTTAGTCTGGGGCAGGGGTGGGCAAATGACTCCCACAGCAGCAGCAGCAGCAGCAGCACATGGAGCTGACTTTCAGCACAGCCCCTGCCACTCTTCCCTCCTATTTGCAGTGGTGTCACAGCAGCCTGAGGCATCTGGGAGCCTTCAGGGCCAGCAGGGACTTGAGATGGCAGCCCTGGGCTCCTGGGGGTTGTGCAAGGAACAGTGCTGGGGACTCCCTCTCCACATGGAGCTTCCCAGATGGAAAAGGCTGCTGCGACCAGGCAGCTTCAAGGGCAGAGAAAGGAGGGTCTTGACCACTGGATCTGTGCCAGTCCCACAGTCCTGGGCAGAAGCCACCGAGCATGGGGGGAACAGAGGGCGCAGGAAGAGGGACAAAACCAGGCAAGGTCAGAGACTGGGAAGAGTAAGTCCTGGGAGAAGGAACAGATGCTTCATTTCACTCTTGGAAAAAGCTCTTGGCTGGTTCAAAGTGCTGAAAGGCATGAAGGGCTGAGAGGAGGCCACACCAAACAATGCTCCTGTTTTCATACCCTCCCCTCTCAGTGTCCCAGAAGGAATTGGATGAACTGTATTCTTCTCTCTGAACTGTCTCATTCAGCATGAGCAGCTTAGCATCAGGAGGTAAAGGAGCTGAAGCCTTAGGCCACAAGAGCTGAGCAAGAGGAAACTTTTTGACCAAAGTAATGCTACTAACATGGAACTAACTGAATCCAGGAGATAGAATCCTGGAATTATAGAATCCTTTCTGTTTGAAAAGACCTCTGAGCTCATCAAGTCCAGCCATTCACCCAGCAGTGTCAAGCCCAGCACTAAACCATGTCCCTGAAGTACCAAGGCTTGGACAACAGCCCTGACTGAGGCCTGAACAACAGGCTCTGAGGCAAAGATGACCTCTAGATGCACCTTCCAACCAAAGGTTATCTTTGTATCTGCTCATTAATGAAATAGGCATGGTCATTAGCGCTGTGATAGATGTATCCACTCATTAGTGAAACATCTATTGACGTTTCTGTATTTAAAAGTTGTGTGGATCTGGGTGATGGCAAAGTCTGAGGGTAACTGGTGCTGTATCTTTCTTAATCACTGCAGTAAATCTTTGGTAGTGATGACTGGGTGCATTGCTGAGCATCTCCTGTTGTGATTCTTTGCTGCTTTGAACTACAGTAAATTACACTGACTCCTTCAGTTGGTGTCTGTGTCTTTGGTGCTGACTCTGCTCACTGGTGAAACAAATTTGATGAATTCTGGCTGGATCACTACAAAATGTTTCTTTTTAAATGTAAATATAAGGAATCAACCCCGTCTGAAATTCCTGGATGGGAACCTCTTCCCTAGAGTTCTCTGGCTCTGGTGTGGGCTGAGGTTGGAGCGCTGTGTATTCAATGGGGAAGTCAATTGAAAGAAGTTGAACCACTGGAAGTCTTAAAATGCATCCAAAAACTGTAAATGGAAAAAGGAAAAGAACTTGTGGGTTTGGGAAGATGAGGGTGAAGTTTTAAACAGCATCTCAGAAACAGCACCAACAGAAGGAAGAATTGCTGTTAAAAAGGTGCCACATGGAGCGGCAGAAGAAGTTTTTAATCTTGAGCTCAGATTCATTTGTGCAAGTGAAATAATAATAATAATAATATAAATATTTTTTTTTACATATATAATGTAACAAAATTGTATGTATATATTTTCACATATATAAAATAACATTGTAAAATACTGCTCCAAATACTAGTTTTTTAGCTTTGGCTGCTCAGAGATGTAACACTAAATACTCTACAGAAAATGCTTGCCCAGGACCCAAACATCACTGGTAAACTCTGAGATTGTATACAACGAATGAAGGAGGAAGAGACAAAATTGGCTGTTTGTATAGGGTTTGCTGACACTAGGATGTGGAATACTTTGTCTGTTCCTGTGAAAAATAAAGTGAGTAAGACTGCTGGGTTTTTTATATACCAGACTACCAACAAACTGCAGCAGTGATTGAACAGATGAAGGTGTTGTTAAAAGAACAGTTGAAGAAAATAGGAGATGAGAACCTGTCACAATGAAAAATCCATCTCTCAGATACGCTCCGTGCCCTTAACAATGGTCCCACTGGGAGAATGGAAACCCCCTGGATGTGCATGGCTGCTCCCAATTTGCGAACACAACCATGGACAGTGACACTTTGACTTCTTGGGAAATCATTCCAGGTGTGATTGCCCCTGACAGGACCACCCCAGAGGCTGCAGGGCTGGATCTTTATGCATTAGAATTAAATAGGATAAATCAGAAGCAAATGAGAGGTATCAATACTGGAATAGGAATTCAGATTCCTCCAGGACACTTTGGTTTGATAACTGCTCACTCGAGCTTGGTCTTTGGAAGTGTTCATGTCATGGGAGGAGTGATTGGTGCAGATTATCAAGGCAAAATTAAAGTAATTCTGTTAAACAATTGGATTATTTAACCCCATGTCAGGGTAGCACAATTATTGATATTGCAGGTTTTAAAGCAACTGTGAAAAAATGACATCCACCTCAAATCACTGCTGTTCATGGACATAAAGGGTCTGGATTCACCAGACCTAATGATGGAGCCAGAGTGTGGGTCCAGAGGTCAACTGGCCCTCCTGAGCCAGCTGAAGTAACAGCTCTGAGGAAAGACAACACAGTTTGAATCCTGAAGCATGGGTAAGAATATGTCCCTGCAGTCGAGTGTTCTGTGTGAGAAGAAGTAGGTGTTATAGGATATTGTTTTACAAATCCTGCAGGACGAAATCTCCCTGTTTGCCCCAACGGTCCATTTGGAAAATGCTGTGATCCATGGGGCTCAATTGAAGGCTGCTGTGACACTGGGGGAGTGCCACAGACCGAAGAAAAAACTTAACAGTGGACCTACTGTTGGTATTGATGATTTTATGTTGTCATTGTAATCAGAACATTGGTTGGGAAAAAATATTTATAACATTAGAAGCAGAGATAAGGAACTCATTTAAGCTCAGTAATTGTTGGATGTGTGGAAGACCAGAAGAATTTGGAGACTGGCCTTGGATGGCACAACCCAAATTGTGGGTCAGCAACTTGAGCACAGTTCATGATAAAATGGAATTTTGGACCCATGATGGCCATCCCTGGTCACTGCATTTTATGGAAAAGGCATTTATTGCCTAAATAGAATAAAGAGGGAGATGCAGGAAAAAGTGTCTGTGAATGGACATTGTCTCCTGGAATAGATTGTATCCCACACTGTCAACTGTTCAATTGTACCCAGTAGAAAGGGAAATGGAATCAAACCCACACACAGCTCTTTAATCATAGCTGGGTTAAAAGTTCCTATGAAGATTGTAAATAGATACCCTTAAAGCACTTCCCATATGATGTTTTGGCTTGTCAACAAAGTGATTCTAATACCTGAACCTAAGATTGTATCATCAAAAGAGTTGTTATGAAGGTTGTAGTTCATCTCTAGGTCATAGGATTTAAGTACTGAGGCCTGAACAACAGGCTCTGAGGCAAAGATGACCTCGAGATGCACCTTCCAACCAAAAATTATCTTTGTATCTGTTCATTAACAAAGCATTATTAGCAATATGGTCTATGTATCTGTTCATTGGTGAAACAGGGATTTACCTTTCTGTATTTAGAAACCGGACAAGGCCATGAAATCTGACATCTGATCTTGTTTGGGCATGTATGGTCCTTGAGCCATTGGTTCTTGAGTCCTTGGTTCCTCCTTGAGCCCTGGCCAGGCTTTGGGTGGAACCCAAGAGGAGAATGAAACCAGATGTTCCCACACTAGAAGTGCTGTCAGTTTGTTTATTCAGCACTATCAGAGCTGGGCCCTTTCACAGGCAGGTTGGAGCCTCTCGCCTGTGGCTGGAGGCACCTGCAGGAATTCCCAGTGTCTGGGAGAGGCTCTGCAGTCCTTGGCTGTGACAGCTTCCCCCAGCTGATGTGTGGATCTGGGTGATGGCAAAGTCTGAGGGTAACTGGTGCTGGATCTTTCTTAATCACTGCAGTAATCTTTGGTAGTGATGACTGGGTGCATTGCTGAGCATCTCCTTTTGTGATTCTTTGCAGATTTGCATTATAATAAACCACAATATTCCTGAACTTTGTGTCTGTGTCTTTAGTGCTGACCCTGCTCTATGGCAGAACAGACACTGCAGGCTCACAGAACCAAAGATGCCTTGTGACACTGCAAGGCCAGGTGTGACCAAGGGGACCAGAGTGACACTGTGGGGCCACATGTCTTGAATTTGAGTCCAAGATCCCCCTAATTAGGGTTTCTTTCCTTTTCAAATTCACGTGCCAGAGTTAGAAAGAAGACCGGATCTTACAGCTCGGTCTTGAAAGGTTGTTTATTAAATTTTTTATCTGAAGGTCAGTGCACCGCCTAACACCAGGCCTAGCACACTGAAAGACACTGCTGCCAAGAGCACGAGACCTCATCTCATAAGGACTTCTAATCCAATTAACTCTTGAAATGTACTATATTTATAATTTTGTGCCAATAATTACTACTAATTCTAGACATGCAATTCTTTACATCATCTACATTCTACCAATGTCTTTGGGCCACCAGAAGAAGGAGAAGAACTTAAGACACCGCTCAAAATTCTCCATCTTGCCTCTATGTACTTCCATTCTAAAAACCCAAAACTGCAGATTTTCACCCTGTGACAAACTAAACTACTATCTAATTTAATTTTTTGTTCTCTTTTCATCCACAGGTTTTGGCAATTTTTCCATGGGCTAAGGTCAAAAGCAATGCTTTCCTGGGGTCCCGGACCCCCCAGGGCAGTTTGAGGGGTTTTCCCCATGCCCTGGACTCCAACATCTCCCCCTCTTGTTTGAACCAAAAGCACTGAAGCAGGGAACCCCTAAGATAAAGAGAGGTTGAGCTGAGAGCAACATATATCTGACCAATATGTTTAATCAAACATTTTCCGTTTATTCTGCTTAAGATGGCAGGTTATATACAGTCCATATAAAGTTAGAGCAACACTTTCATTGGCATACAGCACAAGAAAAAAATGCAAACACACGTTGTTTAACTTACTTTTAAGGTGGCTAAAGCGTGCCCACTAATAATTGCTCTCAGTGATTTCTAGAAAACCCACTCTCACATTACTACCTTAACATCTAATTTCTGCTGCACCACAGCTTCAAGGCCTCAGGGCCTTCAAGGCCAAGCCTCAGCCAGGTGGGCTTCAGCAGGGTAGTTCACTGTCTTATTCTAAGTACAGATCATGCCCTCTTTCTCTCAGAAAATTTGCTGCAAAGCACCTCTTTGACAGCTTTGTCCATGGATTGCCAAATGCACTGAAGTAGACATGGCACAACTATCGAAAGGATTACAATGACAATTAATACATATACAGCTGTTCTTAAAATGACCTTCCACATAGTTGAAAGGTCAAATAAATTGAACACACCATCCATCCAAGACCCGGTTTCTTCTCCAAGTTTGTTCACGCCATTCTCCAATTGCTTTATGCTCTCATGAATTGATTTTGAATGATCTGACAAATTCATACAACACATTGCTTCAAATTCTTCACATCCATGTCCATGCACTAATAACAGATAGTCAAAGGTGGCTCTGTTTTGAAGACTCACTCGTCTCACACTGTCAATATCAGTTAAATCACTCAGCGCGAGAGAGGTACCACGGGTGTGCTTACTCAACCAATAGTCCATTTGATCCAATTGTTTCAAGGCTCTCCTGCTGCTGCCTGTGGCAGAAGCAAAGCTGTTATAAATCTTTGGCCTCTTTTCCATGTGCTAACATTATCATCACAATTGGGATCATATCGAGTAACAGATCTTTTTCCTCTATGTTTTTGTTCTTTTATCAATGTCATGTTGGGTGTTTGCAAAGAAAGTCATGCATGGACCACCTTTGATACTTGCAGGGATGGCAGGCCAGAGTCTGTCCCCACAAATGAAAAAGATCCCTTGTGGCAATTGCGCTGGAACCTGGTTGGATGGTTTGTTTGTAATCTTTGTGTAAATACACCAAGATGTTGCATTTTTATAAATGATATGATTTGGAGTGACAGCTAACATTTTGTTCTCGCTCTGCTTCGACCCTGAGAAACCAAATAGTATACAAGAATCCATTTCCACTTGTGGTTTGTAGAGGCTGGGAGTGTCCCACTTCAGGGACAAAAAGAGAGCAGGCAGACACAGCAACAGAGGAAACAACTCTTCTCCCCTTTTATTCAAAAATTTGACTCCATGATATACATATGTACAGAGGTCAAGAGATTGACTACAGAGAACGCCACCTCTGAAACCTGGATGGTGGACATCACCATCAATCATAGTTCTTTCAGAGGAGAACTATGTAAACATTCTGAAAATAGACATTGTTTACATGAAGCTGCGTGAGAAAACTTCTGCACAAAGACAGAAGGCAGAAAACTCAGGGCAACATCCACTGAACCCAGAATTTCTAGTTCCTGAGGTTTGTAAGGAGCCATAGGAAGAAAATTGGTCTAGACACCCCACCCATCCACTGGGTTCAAGTTGAACTGCAAAAATTTTGGAGAAATTCAAAATTTGTGTGGAATGTGCCATTTGTCCCCTGGACAAACCTACTAAACATGTTGAGAATAGCTTCTTTGGCTTTGAATGAGTCAGACAAATGGTGTCCAAGCCTGACGCATTGGCTAGAGTTTCCCTTGGTTGATTCATGGGCAAAACCGCCGCATTGTTTAAGGCAATCGGTGAGATGACAAAGCACAAGTATAATACTTGATTGAACTTCATGTTCAATGGCCTTATTTTTTGTGGGAATCTCTGAAATGCAGCACTACACCACATTCTCTCATAGAAAGAAAAAAAACCCAGCCCCAAAAGTCTTTGCACATAGAATGAAAAGATGGTTGCAGTCTTGACACTGGTTCACGTCTGTGTGCTCACTTTTCTGTTTCCTGGGTCAGCATCTGCTTGCTTTTGGACTCGATAGGGCTTCATGTATCTTGCCGCAACCCACTTCAGTCCTTCTCCTGTTGAGACACAAGCAAAACCCCTGCCCCAGGTTATTAGTTGGAATGGTCCTTCAATCTGCCCTGTCTCTGGGGCAGATCGTTTGATCGTTTTTCTTTGATCAAAACGAAAGGATTTTCCTTCAATTTTGCCTGTGTGCTGTTTGAGAAATGCCTGATGATTGGTGGAGTAGGTTCTGCAAAAGAGCCATTCAGAAAATTTAAAACATATAAAGCTTCGTTCAATCTCATGTGAGGTGTTGCCTCTGTCTCTCCCCTTTTCTGTTTATTCAGAAGGGATTTCAGAGTTGGGTGTGTCCTCCCATGATTGCTTGACCTGTGGGGGAATAGGGAATGCCAAAGGTGTGACTAACACCCCATTTTTTCAAAAATTTATCAAGAATTTTTCCCCTATAAGTGGGACCATTATCTGTTTTTATTTCTTGAGGTACACCCAGTGATGCAAATGCTTGCAAAAAATGTCAACAAGCGTGTTGTGCTGTTTCACCTGCATTTAGAGAGGCAAAAAATGCACCTGAAAAGGTGTCCACTGAAACATGGATATTTTAGAGTTTCCCAAAGGATGGGTATTTTGTGACATCAGCCTGCCACAATTGCAGACTCTGCAATCCTCTTGGATTGACTGCCCCTGTGGAAGCAGGAGGTTGCACAAGCTGACAGTCTGGGCAAGCACTTATGATTTCTCTCGCTTGACTTTTAGAGACGCAAATGCTTTCCATCAGTGCTTGAGCATTCTGATGAAAGAATGCATGGCTCAACCAGGCCTGTTCAAAGATATTTGGCAGAGTGTTTGAAATTGGCATGGCCAGTTCATCTGCGCGTGCATTACCTTCTGCTAAAAATCCTGGAAGAGAAGAGTGTGTGCTGATGTGAGAGATAAAGTATTTGTGTTCTCTTTGCTGCAATAATGTTTGCATGTAGACAAGATATGAATATAAATACTCATTATTGACTTCCCTCAAAAGTGATCTTTCCATTCTTTTAACTACATTTGCCACATAAGTTGAATCAATGATTAAATTGAAAGGTTGTGGGAACAATTCAAAAACTCTGACTACTGCCACTAATTCTGCAATCTGAGGTGAATCTTGTACTATTTTTATGTCCAAATTCCATTCTTTTGTGATTGCATTTTGCCAAGTGATTTATGTGTTTTTCCCGAACTGTGAGTAAATACCATTATTGCATCTAACAGTTCTTCACTTATCTTTGACTTCTCTCTAAAACTTATTTTTGCTTGTAGCAATTTGTGACTTGAGAAATGAATTGTACAAACACCTGGGTAATCTAACAATGCAATTTGCAAATCATCCCACTTTTGCAATGCCCAATTGAAATATCCTTTTTTCAGAGGCAGGTAGATGACTTGCAAAATCTTCGCCTGCCATTGTCAACAATATCGCCCTAGCTTTGACTGTAATTTGAGCCGACATTTCTAGATCTGTGAGGATTGTTTTTGAAGACTTGTAAGGTAAAAAAATCCATTGTATGATCAACAAAGGGTCTCTCGGTGATAAGTCCCATTGAAAAATGAGACCGTAGAGTTGTACTTTTTCTCCCAGCACCACAAGAAAGAATGGTAATGTCATCACAAAGCGATGTGCTTTGTCTCTGTTGAAGACCTTCAGTGATTTTTTTTCAAGGGCTTCTTGAGCTTCAGGTGTGAG
Source organism: Mixornis gularis (assembly GCA_003546035.1). Taxonomy (NCBI): domain Eukaryota; kingdom Metazoa; phylum Chordata; class Aves; order Passeriformes; family Timaliidae; genus Mixornis; species Mixornis gularis. The sequence continues at coordinate 14,457 of QVAJ01000977.1, read as the reverse complement.
AGTTCTGGAAGATCTGATGTTTCAGTCTCCTCTCAAGAGGTTGAACAATGATGCAAGTTCAATGTTTGTGATCCCCAGAATTGGTGTCATCCAGTTGATCTCTCCCAAAAGCTGCCGCAGGTCTTGTAAATTGCTGATCTCAGCTCTGACCTGAATCTTATGTGGTCTTATTGTTTGTTCTGTGATTTTCCATCCCAAATATCTCCATAGTGCAATCTCCTGGATTTTTGAGGTGAAGATTTCCAGTCCTGCATTTTGATTTTCTGCAATCACGCTGTCATGACCCTCTTGTAACTCTTGTTGTGTCTGTGTTGCAATGAGCAAATCATCCATGTGGTATAAGATAAATTCATGCTTCAAACTAATGTGGTGTGATATATGACATATATATTAACTCGTGCTTGGAAATTAAAGAATCCAATACTGTAAGAAAACCCTAAGCAGGAGGCAGATTTCCTGTTGTGAAACATGGGCGGCACCAAGGAAGACTCGAATTTACAACAGAAAAGAAGTGGCTTGGTCGGAGATGGCTTGTTACCTGGTTGGGCCGGAATAAACCCAGTGATTGCTACCTGATATGCCTCTGTGATAAGACAGTCAGAGATATGCATCCCAATGCCAGATTCCCATAAATCAAATCAAGCCCTCATTCCTGCCCAGAAAGAGGCTTTGAAGAACCAAATGCAAGAGAGAAGTTACATGAATATGCAAACTGAACAAAGGTGGACAGACGACCTTGCCTTAAGGAAAATAAACTGTATAAAAACTGTCCCCCAGAACACGGAGTTTGTGAACGGGAGGAGTTCGGCTCTATTGAGGCTGTCTCTACATTCACCCAACATTCGATTCCCAGGATCGGAGTTGTTTCTTTTATTGTGGCTGTCTGAGATCGCTCTTTATAGCGAAATAAAATTGCTTTACATTAAATTTGCTACGAATCTTTTATAACAATCCATATAATGAATGATGATTGTTTTCAGATTTTTTTTGCACTGGAGACAAAGCTCATGACACGAACCATTGGCAGATAGCTGGTGAATTTCTGAGACCTTGGGAAAGCACCACCCAATGGTATCTTTGCAGAGGTTCTTGTCTGTTGATGCTTGGGACAGAAAATGCAAATCAAGGTGCATCCTCTGGATGAAGTGGAATGTTGAAGCAGTCCTTGGGATTGATGCTCACGAATGGCCAATCTCTCAGAATCACTGAGAGAGATGGAAGCCCAAGCTGAAGTGGTCCCATTTCCTCAATGACCTCATTCATCTTCCTGAGATCATGAAGCAATCTTCATGAGCCCAAGACTTTCTTGCGAATCACAAACACTGGAGAATTTCAGGGACTATTTGTTGGTTTAATGTGTCCTTTCTGTAGCTGCTCTTTGACCAAACTTTTGAGTACACTCAGTTTCTTTTGCTCCAGGGGCCACTGATCCACCCAGACAGGATTGTCTGTTTTCCAAGTCAGTTTCAAAGTGGTGAGTGCTGCAGTGACCCCTATTGAAAATCCATTTCCAATTTCACACCCCATTGTGACAAAATGTCTCTTCCCCATACTGTGATGGGCTTCTGCACAATGAAAGGACGAATAATTGCTGGCTTTCCTCCTGGCCCCACGACGATAATTGCATTTTCACTCTGCAGACACAGGGAGTTGCCCCAATGCCTGAGAGAGAATTTAAGGGTGTTAGCAAGCTCCGGTCCTTGGGCCAAAAGAGGTAAGAAATGACTGTGCAGTCTGCACCTGTATATAACATACCTTTGATTGAGATAGTCTTCTCACCACAGGTCAAGTCACAGACAATGATGGGTCAACACCAACCTATTTGTTTCACCCATGTGGCATGAATCTCAGCATATTCGCTGCAAGGAGAAAACTGATCAGGCACTGGCATGACTTGTTTTGTTCCATGGAATGGCAAAATGATGGCTCTGGCTATCAAAGTATTTTCAGGGATGGTCAACGGAGGATGTAGAGGTTAGACCAGAACTGTTAATTCTTCACTGCAATCTGCCGAAGTAATTGATGGATCAACAATGAACCCTAAAATGCTGCTTCTGTCTTTACCTATAATTTAAAAATCTTGCCTTTTCCAAGATGTCCCAGTGACCCCTGTGGGTATCACTGCATGATTTTCATCCATGAAGTATATAATTTTGGAAGTTGCCAAGTCACATTGCGCTCCTGGGGATAATAATTCTGGATCACTGGGGATCCTTCAGATGGTCCTGCTGAGGGGATCTGATTGATGTTCCCCAAGATTGTGCCTCCTGTGGAGTTTGGGCTTGAACGTGTGTCATTGCGCGTTGACGATTCGTGCTCTTGTTCGAGTTTCCTGAAAGAGGAAGAGGTCTTCCATCCACATCCATTTTGGAGTGACATTGACTCGCATGGTGTTTTCCTCTTTGACATCTTTACAAAGGTCTGGCGGTTTCGCTGTCTTTGCAGACTCTGAGCAATTTTTCTTAACATGCCATTATTTGCCACATTTGTAGCATAGTACTCCTACAAATTTTGTTGTCATCACTTCTGGGGAGTTGTGTTGTTGAAATGTTGATTGAAGTGCTGCAAAAGTTTTTGAAAAATTTTTCATCCTGGGCATTGAGGATTTTTTTGAGTTTTTCTCCACAAATGCTTGCTTGGATTGATGCAACATGTTGAGGTGTGCCTACCTTACTGCATGCCTCTACCATCTCAGTCACAGTGGGTTGACCAGGCATGGCACTGAATTGCTCTTTGTGCTGCTTCTTTGATATCTCAAGCACATCTCGAGGCAACTCCCACGCTTGATTTTCAGGTCTGTCGTGTGGTGGGTCTCCGGCCAATTGAGGTATGGCAAAAACTGCATTTGCTCCTCCTTGGTACCTGTTTCTCAGTTCTCCAAAAGCTCTCCTCCATTTTGCCTCCCCTATGAGTGTTGCGGTTTGCATTTTGGGTTTTCCAAAGATCTGTACGTTTTGTTATAAGTTTATAATGGTTTGTTCCTACACCCCCATCCCCAAACCCCCCAATGGTCTTTCCCTGGTGATAGACCTTGTCAATCACTTTGTAAGATCTGGAAGATTCTGGGGAAAAACCCCTAGGATTCAGCAAGGTACCCTGGTACCACCTTCTTTCACTGTTCTCTTAAGTTTCCCTGTTCTGGGTCACACCCTCCCTCCCCTTCCGTTGGTTCTAAGTTCTCCCCTGCTCGGTGTACGGCCCCTGTACTTAAGGTGAGAACAGAGGGGCCTGCTCCTCACTTTTGCACATGGGCAGGTAGCTGGGTGGAATAAAGCCTGGTGAAACCCAAGCAAGAGTCCACTCTTTCTTCCACGCCATCAACTATGCTCCAGCCTGAGGTTCAGACCCACCAAACCTTCCTTATATGTTGGTCAGAGAGCTAGCTAGCCGGTAAAGCAGCTCAGGACACTGACATATATGAGGAGTTGTGAATCTGTAAGAATCATTGAGGCAGTAGCTCTGCAGTCATATGGTGTTAAATCGTAAGTATTGAATGTGCCTTTTAAAAGCTATTTGAAATATGGTGATCCTAAACCATTGTCTCTCATTGCTCTCATTAGGTCTTTGATCACTTCATGATCTAAATGTTCCCATCTCGCATGTGCATCTTGTGGGCCATAAGCTACTGGTAATGCCATACTTTCCGTATCTGCTATATCAAAGTCTTTCTCTTTTAATGCTTTCTTCCTAATATCTGTCCTAATCTGTTGCACTGGATGAATCTGTAGAAATACGTCTGTGAAGTGGAGTCAATTGCTGTGCATCTTGCCTGGATGCAGCCCCGTGTAACCCAAGGGTTACTCGCATCCCAGGCATCCCTCCCCCTCCTGTTTGAGGCATAGGGAGGCGTGGTTCATGTGGAGCACACTGAGGGGAAATCTCAGCTGAGACTGCCAAGGACCCAGCAGGCAGTCCAGGAATGGATGTTGGGAGTATATACAGAGGATGTGGGAAGGGACTGGCTACCTTGTGCTGAAAGGAACAATTGGGGAAAGTGTGCTCCCAAATGTGGATAAACTTACAAAGCACAGTCTCTTAATTGAAGGAAAAGTTGCCATGCAATAGTTTTTGCAAAAAGGAGAAGAATGTGAGGGACTTGAACCATGTTTTTGCTGTGGCTGTCCTGGAAACCAAAGCCTTGGCCCAGACATACAAGAAGTTGAAGCAGATGAGGCTTGGGATGATATAGGCATGCCTTGTGAAGCAGTAATTTGGATGACGTTGTCATCAGCAATGTATGCTTGTTGATGTTCTGAAACAGGAATACTTTGAGATCTGTGTTCCTCAGAAGCTGGAAAATTTCTTGTTCTGCAGTGCTAAGTTGCTTTAGAACATGTTTTTTATAGACTGTAGGGGAAAATTACTGCAATCATACTGTTCTGTGACCAGGTGGCGCTTGCCACGATGGAGTTTGGCTTCGGTCTGCATTCAGAGTTGAAGATTCTTGGAAAAAATCTCCTGCCGTGTTTTCTGGTTCTTCTAAAAACAGCTTTTAAAATGCTCACTACTTTGGGCGAGTACCGAGAGCTTGGTAGACACTGACAGAGGGAGGAGGGTGGAGCGCCGCTTGCCGCAGGGGGGAGGCATCAAGAGGAAAGCCTCCGCCCTGTTCCTCCCCCGTTCCCACCTCTGCTGGCAGCATGTCAGCATCCGCCTCTCTCCACACAGCGCGGTCCTGCTCCGCCTTTGCCGACACAACCCCTGTTCTGCCCAGTTCAGGTGGGAACCACCCCGTGTCCACCTTCTCCCCCTGTGCCCACTCAGCCTGCTCCGCCCTCACTGTCCTGCCCTGCGCCGATTCCTGCAGCCCTCGCCGCGCCGCTGCTGCCCCTCCGTGCGGTGGCTCTGCCCCCTTGGTTATTTCGCTGACCAATGCAGCCGCTCCCCCCACACCCACTGCTCCCTGTGCCACCGCCTGCATGGGGGAGGCGGAAGAGTGGGGTGCAGGGATTTCGCGCGCCTCCTGAGCTGCCCGTGACGATGTTTGGGTTGCTGGGGCCATTTGTGGCACAGGCTGTGGCGCCTGTGGTTGTGCCTGAGGTGGGGGTTGGGGAGAGAGGGAGGGTGGGGGTGGGGTTGGGAGATCTGTCTTGCTTGTCTCGCTTGGTGCCGATTTCCCTGCTCCCCCCTCCAGGGATGTCTGTGCAGGTGCAGTAGGATTAGATTCAAAGAATGCCATGTTCCACTCTTCCTGATCCAGGGGATGAGTTAATAGTTTCAATTTGCCAGGAATTGCAGATGGAGATTTGTCTAAATTTGTTTGAGCCATGGCAGCCACCCACCCC
>QVAJ01000976.1:8273-18984 GCA_003546035.1 Mixornis gularis | reverse complement strand
TTTTTTTTATTTTATATATTTTTATTTTTATTTTTAAAGGAAGGAATTGAAAAGAGGCTGTGGGTCATTGCCCTGGCTTAAATGTCATCACTCCCCTTCCCTGTGTGCCTGCAGAGAGGTTGTGGAATCTCCCTGGCTGGAGATATTCCAGAGCTGTCTGGGCACAATCCCATGCTCTGGGATGACCCTGCTGGAGCAGGGAGGTGGGAGAAGATTCCCACCATGGGCCCTTCCAGCCTGAGCCCTCCAGGGATTCTGTGACTTTCCAGGTGTTCACATCCAGGCAAACAWTCACCTTGGGAGGAGAGTTCCCAGTGGAGCCAAAAAAAGTGATGAGAAAACCACAGGGARGGGATGGCTGGAGATGTGGTGCTGGGTATCCATGTCCAAGATCTGTAAAAACAGTCAATTCCCTGGTAACAGCTCCAGGTAATTCATTTTCCTCTCAAGCAGTATTAAAATATGAGTAGAAATCCTTCTCTTCATTAATATTGCCAGCATTTATCTATTTTTATTTTGTTTGCTTTTAGAGCAGAAAAATTCAGAATTAGTATTTTATGCTGATACTTCCAGAGGCTTTTTCRCATCTCTTTATTGGACATTTAGGCTGCTTCTCCTCCTGTTTTGATTTATTTCTTGGGCAGGTTTTAGGGAAAAGCTCTCTCTGGGTGAGAACTCTGCAAACCCAKTGGGGTTATGTTGAGAACAAGCCTGGAATCTCTTCCCCTTCACAGGTTCCCACCAAATGGAGTTGGGATTTGGGCGTCAATTTTCCATGTGCTTCACCATTAACGARTTTCTGTTAATTATTCTCCCTCGTCGTTATTAGCAGCATCTTTGATAGTCCAGTTAGAGACTTCTAACTAAGTTAAAGCACTTCCACAAGCTGATGTTCCTCCATGGAAAAAAACAAAGCTGCCCCTTGGCACATGTGGTAAATTCAGGAAAACACCGGGATGCTCTGGGAGAGCCGCCAGATCGCGCTGGGCACGGCCACATTTTATCACCTGGGCGTGATAAGAGGCAAATTTTGGGAGCAGAAGTAGTGCCCAGGAGCTGGGGCTGCTGCTGTGCAGAGCCCGTGGCAGCTCAGCTCAGCTCAGCTCAGCTCAGCTCAGCCCAGCTCAGCTCAGCTCAGCTCAGCTCAGCTCAGCCCAGCTCCCTTCCCGTCGGATCCGCGGCACGAAGCCGCCTTCCCTCTCCGTCGGGAGCAGCTCCCGGGTAATGCTGTGCAGCTGGACTGACAGAATGTGATTGCTCATCAGTTTGCTTGATGACTTAATCTGGGGCTGATTAGCATCTTGGAGCCTGTCCAGGCCATCAGAAACGATGCAGAGTTCTGCTGCGGGCCCCGGGTTACTCAGTGTTTGAGCACCAGCCCGGCCCTGGCGCAGCAGTGAGGGTTCACTGATGGATCTCCACGAGGTTTGGGGTTGGGGACGGGGCCAGGCTCCTGTCAGGGAGCTGGGCTGGCCTGGCTTTGTGTCCCAAGCACGTGTCAGCCCACCAGGCAGGGATGTGGAGCATCCTGCAGCACTCGGTGCTCTTGTCTGGCTGACCAGGTGCCGATGGGTCACAGCTTGGGCTCGATGATYTCGGAGGGTTTCTCCAATTAATTCAGTTAATTTGTGATCGCTCCCGGCAGCGTACTGTGTCCATGGGAGCAATAAAAATCCTCTCCTTCCCCTAAAAACTGCTTCCTTAAACAAGTGAGGCCATTCCCTGCTCCTTSTGGTGCCTTCACATCATCACCCCCAGACGTTTCGCTGCCGGGGGAGTTTGGCGAGCAAGAGATGGGACAAGAGCCAGGACACGGGATGATGTGGGGAAGGCTGAGCTGTGGAAACAGCCAGCTCCTGCCTAGCAAGGGTTAAAGCCGGAGTAGGRGCTGCTGGAAGAGTTTTCAGTTGTTTCACATTAGGCCGGGCAGCCCTGGCCGCCTCCCGTGCTCGGGGAGCCGGGGGCCGAGTCCCCAGCGCTAAATCTGCGGAACCGATGCCGCAGGACTGGCACCAGCCTTGACCACAAGTGGCCGTTCAAATAAACATCCCCGGGCTTAACTGACAGGCAGCAGCGAGCAGAAACAGCCCGGCATGATGGGGAATATTAAACACCCAGCCAGAACCGAAAATTTCGGCAGGCAAACCCCCCCCATCACACCCCCGCTGTCCCAGCCCCGGCATCGCCCCGGCCCCGCCGCATCAATGGGAGCAGTGTTTGGGATCGGCCCGGGGTGGTGCCAGCGGTGTGGGAGGTGGGAGAAGTCCAGCCCAAAACACAGCTTGGGTAAACACAGGGCATGAGCCTCGAGGTGGCAGCGGGGCTGAGAAATCCAGCCCAAAAGCTGTCCCAGGAAATGCAGGGTACAAACCCCACAGCAACGCTGGCACGGAGAAATCCGGCCCCAAAACTATCCTGGGAAAATACAAGGCACGAACCAACCCCGTGACAGCACGGGGATGGAGAAATCCAGCCCCAAATATATGCCAGGTAAACAGAGGATATGAGGCCCATGGCAGACACCAGGATGAAGAAATCCAGGCCAAAACATGTCCTGGGTAAAGACAAGGCACAAGCCCCAGAGTGGCAGCACTAGGACTGAGAAATCCAGCCCCAAATATATCCCAGGAAAACATGGGACAGGAGCCCCAGGGTGGCCCCAGGATCAAGAAATCCAGCTCCAAAACCTATCCCAGGAAAACACAAGGCACAAGCCCCAGTGTAGCACCAGGATGGAGAAATCCAGCCTAAAACATATCCTGGGTAAAGACAAGCATGAACCCCATGGCAGCACCGGGACTGACAAATTCAGCCCAAAACTTTTCCCAGAAAACACAGAGCACAAGCCCCACAGCAACACCGGCACCAAGAAATCCAGCTCCAAACCTATCCTGGAAAAACATGGGGCACGAGCATAGGATGGAGAAATCCAGCCCCAAACTTATCCCAGGAAAACACGGGGCATGAGCCCCAGGGTAACACCAGAATGGAGAAATCCAGCCCCAAACTTACCCCAGAGAAACATGAGGCATGAGCCCCAGGGTGACAGCAGGGTGGAGAAATCCAGCCCCAAACCTATCCCGGGAATACATGGGGTACAAACACAGGATGGAGAAATCCAGCCCCAAAGGTACCCCAGAAAAACACAGGGCATGAGCCCCAGGGTGACACCAGGGTGGAGAAATCCAGCCCCAAACCTATCCCAGTAAAACACAGGGCATGAGCACAGGATGGAGAAATCCAGCCCCAAAGCTCTCCCAGAAAAAACGTGGGGCAGCCCCATGGCAGCACAGAAGATGGGAGCTGCCATCCCTCGGGCACTGAGCTGCTCTGGGATCTYGTCTGGCGTTAGGAAAGGAGGCAAAAGGCTTTGTTAAAAATGAGCTGCTTGCCTTAGGTCGGCAGATTTCTTTATGGTGGTGATTTGTGAGCGCTCCAAGTTGGGACAAGAGTCAGGGCATTATTATGTCCACGGGGATGGAGGAGCGACACTTTTATTGGGTGGGATTTATCTGCCYGGAGAATTTCTTTATTTCTTTTTATAAGAAAAGCAGAGGAACGAGCAGCACTTACAAAACAAGCGATTACACAAGGGCAGAACTTGCCAGAGCTGGAGGCAAGAGGATTTTGGACATGGGTGCTGCTGGGAGAGGCTTCTTCCCTCCTGGATCACAGCACAACCCCCTGCTCCGGCACGTGCTGCTTGAAATCCATCACGTTTTTGTGTCAGGAGGGAAACCACTGGAGTTATTAAGGGTGTGCTGGAGAATTTCCCTGGAATTGTGTCCTTTAAAATGTTGTTAATTATTGGTTTTACCCAAGGAAGGCCTTGAGCAGGGGAAGGACATTTCTAACGAGCGCGGGTCTGTGTTCAGGGGTTCCAAAGATGCCCCAGCCTGTTTCCTCACATKAACAGGGTTTAAAGTTCTGTGTCACTGTGTGGGTATTATTGTCCTGGAGTGTGGTTATGTTTTTGTAAGAAGTCACTCATTTAACCCTTTAACTGTTTTAAAAAGAGTTGTTGGAGTGATGGCCACACCAGGGGATGCAGTGCCTGTGTCACTGCTGGAGAGGTGCAGCTCATGGGATCAAAGAATCCTGGAATGGTTTGGGTTGGGAAGGAATTAAAACCCATCCAGTTCCAACCCCAACACCTTCCACCGTCCCAGGCTGCTCCAAGCCCCGTCCAGCCTGGCCTTGGACACTTCCAGGGATCCAGGGGCAGCCACAGCTTCTCTGGGAATCTATCCCAGGGCCTTCCACCCTCACAGGGAAGGATTTCTGCCTAATCTCTAATTTAATTCTCCCTTCTTTCAGTTTGAAGCTGTTCCCCCTTGTCCTGCCACTCCAGGCCCTCGTTTTTGGCGAGGGAGAGCAGAACTGGCTGCTGGATTCACCCAGCAGAGTTTGGACATCAGCTCCTCATGGCCAAAGGTTTTCTTGTGACTTGTTCTGCTTGTCCTAAATTCTTCCCAGCTGCATCCTTTGTTACTCGGGAGAAAGCCTAGAATGGGAACAAACTCTCCTAAGCTTTTGGCACCATCTTTGGGACAGCCACCTGGTTTTGTCCTGATGTCTCATCTTCATCCCACCCCGCTCTAGAAGCGCTCTTGGATGGAGAGAGGAGGTTCAGAGCTGAATCAGCCACACTGGTTCCTGTGGATTAAAAACCACGTGGGACATGGGGACATGGCTTGGTGGTGGCCTTGGACTCGATGGTCTCAGAGCTGTTTTCCAGCCTGAATGGCTGTGCTGTGCTGGGTGTGCTCTGTCTCCTGGGCAGTGGCAGAGTTAAATGAGTTCCCTCCTGTCGCCGGCGCTGGCGTTGGCTCGGTGGCGTTCCAGCCCGGAGAATTCCAGTGACCAACCAGGTAGTCGGCTCCTTAAGGGCACAATTTACCCTTTGTGAACACGTTTTATGAAAGCTCTCACTGTTTGTCTCCAGTTGTGGAGGGAGAGGGGGAAAAAAAAACCCAACCCGACTGTAAACGTCCAGGCCACGGAGCTGCCTAATCCAAACACAGGCACGAGCCGGGGCTCCGTGTGTGCCTTGGACTGCTGCTGATTATGAGCACACACTCCAAAAAAAAAAGCCCTCTGAAGGAGACTGGTCCTGGGTTTAGCACTGGAGTTTTTTAAAGGGGGGGAAAAAAAATGAAGGAATGAGGGGCTGTGGGAGAGCAGCCGTGGGGTGTTCTTGGGGTTGTGAGTGGTAAAGATCTGGGTGCTCTGAGTGGGTGTAGCCACTGGAAAGATGTTCTGAAAGGTGTTCTGAAAGATATTCTGAAAGGTATTCAGAAAGATGTTCTGAAAGATAGTCTGAAAAGTGTTCAGAAAGATGTTCTGAAAGATGCTCTGAAAGGTGTTCTGAAAGGTGTTCTGAAAGACATTCTGAAAGATATTCTGAAATATATTCAGAAAGATGTTCAGAAAGGTGTTCAGTAAGATGCTCTGAAAGATGTTCTGAAAGATGTTCTGCCAGATATTCAGAAAGATATTCTGAAATATATTCGGAAAGATGTTCTGGAAGATGTTCTGAAACATGTTCAGAAGGATGTTCTGAAGATGTTCTCCCACTCTCCAGAGCCATAGGTTTTGCCCTTCAAGGCACCAGAGCGTGCAAGGAACTCTGTGGAAAAAGTTGGAAAATCCTCGAAAAATGTAGCAGAATAGTCCAGGTGACCTTTCTGGAGGTGGGAATGGCCATGGGGATGAGCAGGAGCATTGTCAGGGGATGCTGGAGCCTCCAGAGGTCCCAGGGGAATGGGCTGTGCCAGCCTGGTCCTGGCTGGGATTAAGAGCACGGAAGATGCTGCTGGCCTGGGATGACCCACATTCCTTGGGAAGAACTGTTGACATCCTTCCCTTTGGAAGGTTTCCCACTGGGGTTAATGTTGGAATTGCTGAGCTCTGTCCCCTCAGCCCGCTCCACGTGGGAGCTTTGGGTCTTGCAGTGATGCTCAAGGCTTGTCGTGGTGTCCTGGCTCCGTTTTCCCTCCTTTCCATTGTTTATTCCCGTCACTTTCCCGTTTCTGGATTGATCAGTGGTGCCTGGTGGGAGCTGGAAAATCCCTCACCGTGCTCATGAACCAAAGCAAAACCTCTGGCCTGCAGGAGGGAACACCAACTGAACCCCAAATAATGGGAATTAAAGGCAAATGTAAAATGGCAGAGGGCACATGGAGTAAGCAGAGGTATTTTCTGGCTGTCTGGTCCAAGGTTTGGTATCATTTTTCTCCAGGATTACAGGGGCTTTCACCTCATAAATTTGGGCCTGTTTGAGGTCGTTAATCTTTCTTTACATGTTGCCTTGCAATTTTAGAGCTTTGCCACCATCTGGGATCACATTTTAAATGGAGTTTCCACTCACTACGTCCCCTTTTCACGGAATTATTTATATAGGGAGAAATGCATAATAAATACATCAGCTCTGGGTTGTTTTTAAACATTTTCAGGGCTTACCTTGTGTGGAAAAACTTGTCTTCTCTAATAGAGAGTCATAACAGTGACCAATTAAAGGATCACGTTCGCAATATGCTCTTAAATGGTAATTTAAAATATTGGTGAGTGATCTGCAGGGAAAGGGAGCTCCAGGCCGGGGAGCCGAGGTGGAAAATCCTGGAGTGTGAGACAGAACAGCACCATCTGATGGAAACAGCAAACCTGGAGAGGGATTTCAGCTCCCCCCTTGCCTTTGGGATGGGATCTTCTCGTGTTGCCCTTAAATCTTGGGTTTTCTTCACGATATGGTGGTGGTGKGTCAAAGGTTGGATCTGACAATCCTGAAGGTGCTTCCCACTCTCTGATTCTTATGGATGGACCTTCCAGCCTGYCCCACTCCCYAAAYCCAGCTTGGCCCATCTCTGCTGCTCTTGACAAGCCCCAAAGGCAGGGAGGACCCACAGCTGGTCCCACCAGCAGTTCCTGGCCCCACCAGAGCCGAGGTGTCTGCCCCAGGCCCCGCCAGTTGTTTGAACAAATAAATAGCCTCACCACGAGTGGTTCCTCGTGTAATTTTAGCTCAGGACCTCTGCAAAAATGTCCAGAACAAATAGGTGAATCTGGAATCCATCCCCAGTTAAGTGGATATTCCGGGAGCGGCTCAGAGCGCGTTGTGGAGGAGCAGTGTCAATAAACAGGGATGCTGCGGGCCTTGGAAATGTGGGCTCTGTTCCTGGAGAGGGAAGGCTCGGGACCAGGAGCTGGGTGCAGGCTGGAAAAGCAAACAAAAAGGAGCTTTCTGCCCCCACCCAGGTGGTTGGGATTGCAACCCCCATCGTTCAGTGTCCCCCAGATCCTCCCCGGGGTGATTCACCCCGACCAAAACTGAACGGGGTTTCACCTCCAGCCGTGACTTTACAGCGTTGTCAACAGGAAAACAACAAATTCCCCGGGATATTTTACACTGCCGAGGCATGAAATTGCAGAGCAGAATCTTCTCCCCAAGCCCCCTTTCCCCTCTGGCAGCTGCAGCAGCCATTCCCTAAGAAACCCAACCTCCAGACTGCTGGGATTTTTAACTTTTCCTTCGCTCAGCCGGGAGGAGCGGGGACCTGCTGGAGCTCTGAAAAACCTCCGAGCGAGGGCCGGCTGGGGAAAGGAGTTAAAAATGAACCAGCAGATTTTTTTTTCATATATATATATATAAAAAAAGTAAAAATATATGTTCTCCATCTGAAGTTTATTTAGGTCCTTTGGGAGAGTGGCGCGGCACCACGTCTCTACTAAATTGCCAACATTTTATGGCCGTGCTGGCACCGAGTCAAACACACATCTCCTTGGCTTGCTCTGCTGTCTTAAACAGGCAGATTCCAGTCTGTTTTTCTATGGGCTGAATATTCCTATTGACTGGGCTGAGGGGAGCTCTGCCCAGCAAGAACCTACAGGCAACTTCTCTTTTTATTACTTTATTGAGGCTTGATTATTTTGATATTGCGCTGCTGAAGGGCCGACCCCTCGTGACCCACTGGATGTCGGAGCAGTGTGCATTTCAAGCCAGATCCAGCTTTTTCTTTCTTTTTCTTTTCTTTTTTTTCTCCCCCCTTGCGATTTTATTTGGATTGGAATCTTATTAATAACTGGAAAGTTTCGAAGGGGCTATTTTTAACTGCTTAGCTGTCGGGAGTATTTCAGTAGCGTGGACGCAGAGCTTTGAGTGGACAGATAAAATACACCCAGCACGACGTGGTGCTGGGTTTAAACCCAGCCTGAGCAGGGTTTAAACCCAGCCTGAGCAAGGTTTAAACCCAGCCTGAGCAGTTCCCCTGCTCCATTTCCTTCCCTACATGAGAATCCTTGTGCAAAATCCTCTGTGCTGCTCATCAATCGAGGTCGCTGCATTGATGGAGTCCTTCCATGGTGAGGAAGCTCCAGAATCTCTCCAAGCAGGGTGGGTTTTTTAGGAATCCTTGGTTGCTGTGGAAGCAGGGACAGGTTCAGGCAGGACACTCATCTGCCCACACCTCCCAGCAGCTGGGAGTGACCCTTTGTCTCCTCTCCTCCTCTCWCGGGGCTGGGGAGATGTTCCCAAGGGGCTGGGGAGGGTTGGAGCTTTGATGTGCAGATGCCTGAGGAGCCAGGTCAGCATCTCACAGAAAGGACTGGCAGGGAAGGGCCAGTTGGACCAGGCTGATCCAATTACTCTCCACCATGGAGAATCCTTTTTGTTTTCTGGTCCAGAGCACAGGAGAAGCGAGGGCTKTGCTTTGAAGCCGAGGAGATGAGTTCATGCCTCAGTGCCTGGGAAGCTGGAGAGCCGAGCTTTGCAGCTCATCTGGATCCTCCACAGCACTCCAGAAAACATTTAATAAACCTCTCAGCCTGCTTTTCCAGGGAACTGCTGCTCCTCACGCTCRGCTGCGTGTGCCAAAGGCTTTCCCTCTCTCCTGACTGTGGGAGCCTGTGGAGCTGCTCCTGACGTGTTCCCTGCACCTCTGTGGGGTCAGGGCAGAGGATATTCCATGATTCCATTGGACAAGGGATGGCTTCAAACTGGCAGAGGGCAGGGCTGGATGGGATATTGGGGAGGGATTGTTCCCTGGGAGGATGGTGGGACACTGGCACAGGGTGCCCAGAGCAGCCGTGGCTGCCCCTGGATCCCTGGAGGTGTCCAAGGCCAGGTTTGGATCAACCTGGGATGGTGGAAGGTGTCTCTGCTCATGGCAGGGGGTGGCACTGGATGAGATTTCAGATCCCTTCCAACCCGGGTCATTCTGGAATTCTGTTTCTTTTGCGTTGCCTTTTCTCATTATTTATTTCTATTTGCTGTTGTTCGCTTTCCCTCTGTCTGTCAGGATTTCTCTGCCGTGGAGTGCACTCKGTTGGGTTTGTTGATCTCAGRGGGTTTTTCCAACCTAAACCATTCCATCATCCCCTGATTCCTCACCCTCCACCCTCTCCTGCTGCTCAGCTCCTTGCAGGGCAGCTGTGCTGTGAGCCCAGCAAAGAATCCCAGGATGGGTTTGGGTTTGGAAGGACCTTAAAGCTCATCCCATTCCCTGGGCAGGGACACCTTCCCCTATCCCAACCCCAGCCCTGTGTGAGCACTGGGTTGTTTGAGGACAATGTGGGATTTGTGCAGAAGAGTCTGGAGCTTTCCCTGGGCTGGTCTGGGCTCTCCAAGCCCGGGATTAAATCCTCCTTTGGAGTTTCTGGGAAGYTGTGGCAATAACGGGGCTGGCAGGAGGGACCCTGGGCGTTCACAGCCCCCAAGAAGAGCCTTCACTTGGCTGTATAATGGCCTTCTGTTGGCTTTTAGTGGAGTGCAGTTTAGTAAATTAGGAGTCTTCAGGTACTTAGCACTTTAATGGCTCTCACTAAGAACATAATTAAACCATAGACCCCGTAGGGAGAAAAAAAAACCCAATTTATTGTGCGTATTTTTAGACTCTGTTACCAGCCCTCATAAAAGCTGCTCGAGCCAAGGCGGGGAACAGGCCCGAGCTGGCGACCCAGAATTCCTGCAGCAGCACTCACACCTTACAAATCTGCCCCGTGAATTACGGAATTCACTTTCCTGCTCCCATTTCCAGAGGCGTTTGCAGCAGCAGTTTCTCCCCGGCTGCTGGAGGTTGTGGTGTTGTGCTGGCACACACAGCCAGGGTTTGCTAATTGGGGTTTTTTATTATTATTTTTAATTTAAAAACAATACAATACAGTTAACTGTATTGCGTTACAATTTAAAAATGCAATTTAAAAATTGTAATTTTTTTTATTTTATTTATTTCTGGAGGTGCCCAGGAATGGGGCTGCTCTGAGCCCACRGCTCTGCTCCCTCTCTATGGGCATCCACCTTGGGATTGTTCCATTATTTCCATCTCCCTTGGAGCTGCATTTTCCGTGTCTGTGTGCCAGAAGATCTCAATTCTGGATGTAGGGGAACTCCCAGCTGCTTCTGGGAGGTTTCCTAGGATGAAGAGATGGCGAGGGAATTTTCATCAGGAGTGACAGGACAAGGGGGAATTGCTTCAGACTGTAAAGGAGCAGGTTTAGGATGGAAGATGGGATAAAATGGATTAAGATGGAATATTGGGATAAAATCCTTCCCTGAGAGGTGGGAGGCCCTGGCACAGGGTGCCCAGAGAAGCTGTGGCTACTCCTGGATTCCTGGAAATGTCCAAAGCTAGTCTGGACAGGGTTTGGAGCAGCCTGGGATAAAGGAAGGGGCTGGAAATTAAATAATCCTCCAGGTCCCTTCCAACCCAAACCATTC
>QVAJ01000970.1:0-30794 GCA_003546035.1 Mixornis gularis | reverse complement strand
GCTATGCTGTGGCTGTGATCTTCGCAAGTTGTATCATTTGGTCTATTATTGTTGCATTTATTGTTGTCTTTTTTGTGTCGCGAATTCTTTAATTGGGAAAATTAAAAACTATAAAATTTTAATTTTCGTCTGGCGCACTTTATTTATAACAGTCTGAAATTAGAGGGTGATCAGGAACTGAAAGTTTCTATATTCTGCATCCATGAAGTTGAAAATCTGCATGACCACAATGCAGAAAATGATTAAGGTGAATTTTCATACTTGCCTGTTTACGAGATCTCATTGCTGCCTCTTCTAATGTTTCAGCAGCTTCAAATTTGCCCTGTCGTCTGTAAAGTGCCCCAAGGTTCTTTAAAGTAGTTGTTACTGTTGGACTATTGAAAGAAAAGAAAAATAACTCTATGTAAAATATAGGAAACTCACTCACACAGGAAACTCTTTTCAATTCACTAATAAAAGCTTAAATTAATACAGTGTTTATCATGTTTTTGTAGTAAGTTATTCTCGCTTGGAATACACTACACTGTACTTCAAGTACACACAACAACCTGCTGACCTCTCTCAAAGTGTATCAATGTCTCACCCTGTGACCAGCCAACATCCCTGAAACTGGCATGCTGAAACCTTGTGCTCCTCAGCTGCACCTCAAGGTGAAAATTTAGCTCTAGATGAGTGTATCCAACTGAATAATTGTGCAGCTTCCAAAAAATATGCTTTATCATGCATAGAGAGACCATTACTGTAGTATGTGTTAGTCACCAAAGTAATTAACAGTTTCTTTCATCAGCCTTTACTTAACACCTATTTGCAGTTTCTAAGCATTCAAATCATGAATAACAAAACCAAAAAAATTGCCCATTTCATTAACAAGTCTCACACTCCAATAAGACATTTTTGTTTCAATGGCACAAAACTAGCTCTGTCACACTATTTTTGAGTGAAATTTTGCTCCAGTAACAACAGAGAAGATTTTCTCGTGCATTAGAATGAACAAGTGCATGAGAAACAAAGCAAGCAAATGTACTGCACACAGAACTCAGGATGGAGAAAAAAGAGATTTCAACAGCACAAAGGCTCTGATGCTTGTTAAACACGAGCATTCAAATACTCAGTAAACAAAAAACCCTCACTGACTATCAGTACTAGTTGCAGGTTTTTTTATACACTGCACCCCCTACATGTTAAAAAAATTGCAGTAATGGAACAAAATTAGAGCAAACAAAAAAATATTCACCAATATAATCCAAGTTCAAATCCTTGCTTCTCTTATTTCACTTTAAAGTATACATGGTCATTCACACAACTATATCCTTGAAGATTGAGAAACTCAAATAATGTTTAGTTGTGGCAGTTCAGCTTTGTTTTCTTGTGCCAGCCGGGTAACTAAAGGTGCAGTTATTTGCAGTCTCATTCTTGGCCCTCTCCAGAGGCCGTGCAGGGGCAGGGAGGGCAGCCATGCCAAGCAGTGGTATAGAAGGAAAGGTGACCTATGCTGCCACCTGAAGGACTGCCAAGAACACAACTGGTGCAATTTTACGTCACTGGATCTAACCAGCCTCGAGTAAAAGCAGCCTCAGGACTTGAAAACTGTTGCTGTATTCCTGTCTTGGGCCTGGAATTTTTAATATTTTATTTTTTATAGTCCTAACCAAAGAGTGGCTTTGATTTCATTTTTAAAAATGCTTTAACTGAGACACTGAGTATTAATGAGTTGTTTGTCCTGTGAAGAAATTACCTGTCAACTTTGCAAGCTTTGTACCAGCCACCATATTCTCCAAAAGATGTGCCATCTTTTTGCTTTCCCTAGAACAAAGGTATTGTTGAAAAAAAAATCTGATTTGCAACTTAAACAAGTGTAAGTTCCAAAAAAGATTTATGGCAACGGTCTTACTTTGCATTCTTCCCTCTCTTCTGCATGCATCCAGATAGGCTTATTTTCATCTGGTGAAACAAGAAAAGTATTTGATAGAAGAACAAAACTACAAGATATTGATTGTTTGATTTTCACCGCTCTGAAATGAAGCTGTGAACCAGGGAATTATACTATTGCTGCAAAAAAACCTTACTGTCCATACTACAAGCAGCAGATAAATAAAACATGCACCTCTTCTACAGTTTTACAATTCTGTCTCCTTTTCTTATCTGAACTTAGGAACAGTTACTTCTGAGAAGCTTTGATGTCAGTATATACTGCCAGCCATTTGTCATGTGTCTAGTTCGGTGCTAGAAAACATGAATTTATTTCTTTTATCCTAGCAACTACTTTGACACCTACTAAATGGTGAATATGCTACTGTCATGGAATGCAATGAAAATTCTTTACTGGGATTCTTAGTTTATAAAATGCTCATGACTTCAATGTAGAGTGTAATTCCCAACTTACAATTATTTTCCCCATTCTTTGAATGTGTTAATGGGGAGCTTGCATTAAGAATGTCTTTATTTATGTCACTAAAAATCTTGCATTGACTTTTTCCTGTGACTGGAAAGCAATGTACATTTTTATGCCTCTATAAAAATACCAGAATTGGGTTTAGTGGGGTGTAAGATAAATTATGCAACAAACAAAATCCATAAAACATGAACCCACTAAGTCTACCTCATGTTTGTGAATCAATTGTTTGCTGCTGTATCTAAAAATCTTTCTTATGATGAATGTATTTCCAACACATCTATCAGCTCACCTTTTAAGTCCACCTAAAGCGGACAACAATTTTAATCAGGACACTATTCTTTTCTTGCAAATTTTATTTCACAACTGCAAAAATAAAAGATAAATTCAAATCTAAGGACTCGTTTTCTTACCATCTACAGAGCCAAACTCCCGTTCATGAGCGCGAGTAAGAATCTCTTTGTATAAAGTTTCCGCTTGCTTAAACTTGCCCTGTTTTAGATAGCAGGATGCCTAAAAACAAAATATCCCCCAAAAGGTATCAGCACACTGCTTTATTTATCTTTATAAACAAGAAACATTTATCTTTATAAACATTGTGGATAAAACTGCATTTCAATTCATGAGAAGTTTTGTCTCAGGTCTACTTTGGGAAAGCCTTACCAGATTGTTCTTTGTTTTTGCAACATTTGGATCATCTGGTCCCAGCTTAGTCTGGTAGATTTCAAGTGCCCTCTGATAGTAATATTCAACCTCCTCGTATTTACCCTGGTTCTGGCATAGCAAAGCCAAGTTATTTAATTGCTTGGCGACATCAGGGTGATCTTTGCCCAGGACCTGGAAATGAAATACACTGTATTAAAACATTCTCTAATCATCACATTTATTTATAGAAATAAATCATTTAGGAACACCCTGTTAGTTTTATTCCTCCTCAATTCAACATAGCAAAAGCAAAAGCTGCATTTCAAAGATATGAAAATGACTCAATTCTATTGCAAACTGAGAATCATGCAGAACAATCCATAAGAGAAACAAAGTAAGCAGTAAAACCTTATATGGAGAATATTATATAAACCTGAAGGTGCAGTCTCATGGACTAAAATAAATATCCACATAGAGAATAACCAGCTTAAAAATTTTAGCTAAGTTTCATTTTTTAATTCCAAAGCTCTTGTCAAATCAAAGACTATTTAGCAATCAAAAGGGAAGGAAAAAGGTAAATAAGGTTTCTCAGAAAATACGGAATTTAGCACATACCCAGAGTGCTCCAGCAATCCCGCGGCACTACTGGAATTTCCTACTGTTTTGAATTTCAGACACTCCTAACTGCTAGGCATTGTTAACTCTGGGGTTCATCTGGCAGATCTACCCAACCAAAGCATAAAAAAGTATGCGTTTGACTTTGCTTTCTCCTTCACAAAGTCCCTTCAGAGGCTCTGTATTTGTCACTCATACCTTTTCTCTGATCTCCAGAGCTCGCTTACACAATGGTTCTGCTTCTTTGTACTTTCCCCGTTTACCATAAAGTACTGCAAGATTGTTAAGAGTTGCTGCCACCTGTCAACAGCAGAGAAACATTAAGTACACTGAAATCTGCTGATACAAATACTTGACAAATGAGCACATCTGCAAGGCATTGATGTTATCAAAATTTCCATGCACAGGATAGACCTCTTGAAATTTGCAAGTGAAGAAATAATTATTATTAAATGCATACATACACAAGAGAGGAAAGAAAAACCTAAATCATGAAATAATTTTGCTACCTTTGTGGAAATGTCATTTACTGCACACATCTTCACATGTTCTTCTCCTACAATGGTACCCCTCACGTCTATACTTTGAACTGCTCTGCATTCCACAGGCCACGAAAGTATCACATGAATTTTGCAAAAGCTTACATTTCATTTACAGTTAGCAGTACATCAAATCAGAAGTGCCCCTTCAATCTGAGTATAATAAAGTGATTTGAATAAGCAAATTAAAATATTTCTTCACAAATTGATTTCCCACAGAAAATCCAGGCAATCCAAAATCAAGTATGGGCAAATTATTTATGCTGAAACAGCACTGAATATAATGTGGCCTCTTACCTGCACTGTTTAAAGACAAGCCAAGTCTTAAAACCTTCCGTATTGAGTTTGGTATTAGAATTAGTTGAAAAAAAGTTCAGTGAAAACCAAACTAAAATTATGATATCGTGTAAATACAAACCGCTGGGTGATCTTTGCCCAAAGTCTTTTCACGGATGGCCAAGGCATCATTCAGGAGATTTGCTGCATCTTTGTATTTGTTCTGGTCTCTGAATTGTAAAGAGATGTAATTAACACTGGGGATTCAGGAATGAAAAATCATAAAAATTAAGTTGAGTTCACTATTGACCTAAAGATGCTACTACAAAAGAAGAAAAATTGAGAATATACTCATAAATTAGGAAGGAGAACCCTGAAATCTGTAACTGTAAATAGTGTGCTAAGTGAGGATTGTACTGAGCATGTACTATTTTTACACTGATGTCCAATTTCTACTTCTAGATTACCTTGAAGTGGATAGACAAAAAAAAAAAAAATCAAAACCAACTTCATTCCTAAAGCAAAAGTATAGGCAAAAATACAGCAACTTATTTGACTTTTAAGTATAGGGAGACATACAAACATTTTAGGAACATCTTGAGGGTTTTAAAAAACAGTTTTAAAAGAAAAATAGAACAGGGAAAAAATTCTAGTCTGAACCTTTTAGTTGAAAGGTTGTAGCCAAATACTAAGTATTTATTTCACTGCTATTTATCTATGCCAGTATACAAACCTGTACACCAAAGCAAGTATGTTCAACATAGTAGCAACATCAGGATGGTCATGACCCGAAGTCTTCTCCAGATCTTCAAGAGCTTGTTTACAGAGAGGCACAGCAACCTCGTATCTACCTTGGGAAGCATACTGGATAACAAGATTATGTAGGGTCCGTAATCTTGCTGGAATTTCATAGCCACCTTGTTGGGCAGCAGCTGCTGCACTGCTATGTTGCTGTTGAACTGAAAGACATCCATAAAATTTCAACTTGTATAAAAGATGACTGTAAATAAAACATGTCACATGAGTGCTCCGTGGCACAAAATAAGACTCACTGAATTTTTTTTCTTCAATACATAGAATTAGCATTTGAACATACTTCACAGCAGTCAGGCTGCCTTGAACAGTGACAGTGGAAATGTGACTGTTTTATTCTCCATATCCTGTCCAGTGTTGTGTTACTATTATTTTTACAATACTAGTAGCTCAAAGGGCCAAATGTAATAAAGTAATGAAGAAAGCAAGAAACTATTTCAGCTCAGTAAACCATTAACATTCTCAAGATTATATCATAATTTTGCACTGACAAATATCACTGTTTTCATATGAAAGAACACTAACATAGATAAGCTGAATACCAGCAGAAAGGCTTTTTCCTTTATTATTCTTCTCTAAACATAATTTTTTGTTGTTGTTGTTTCCCTTCCCTTGCTTTGCCAAGGAGCACTTAAGGTTAGCACATAAAGGACTGAAACACTTTGGATGCCAGAAATAACAGCTGCAGGACAAAATGCCCTGAGTCAAAGTCAAAGTCAACCTTTAAGTTTTACTCACTAACTCTCAGGTTTAGCCACTTAATTTCCAGTAACTCCTAACGTTTGGTTGTTGCAACCCTCACTCTCCCACTGCCCCTCAAAATGTACTACCCCTTTTCTCCCCACCTGACCAATTTCTGGCATTTAGAATACCCCCTTATTCATTTTCATTAAACTCTAGAGAATGCATGAGACAAGGGCTCCAGCCAAGAGCCTGACTTTATTCTCTCCTTTCTATTAAGCAAAAACCACTCTCACAGAAAGTGGGAGCATTTTTATGTCAGTGGAATCACACAAGTCCAAGCCTATACCCAGAGCCACTGCCTGCCAAAACACTGAAGCGTTTCAACTTGGAAGCATTTCAGCATTTTTTTGGAAGGTCAGAGAAATCACTGACATGTCAACTTTGCCTTTTGTAAAGCGAAGTAAGGGAGCTTTGCCTCTCGATCTTCCTACTACAAAATTCTAGGGAAGCAAGGATGAGTTAGGAAGGAGCTCATGATCAACACTGACCTACTGTAAACTCTACAAGCCTCCCCTTCAGTGCTGGCTATGGATAGCTTTACTATACTGACAAGAATGTACCTTGTATACATGCCCATAAAGGAAATTTGATTGCAAAGGTGGGTCCCTTCAGACATTTTCCCTCAAGTCATTTGTCTGGTAAGAACCATTCTGTTCCCAGCACACTGCACTGACTCCACAACATCCATATAGTCATGTCTACACACATACAAAAAACACATTCCACTAAGCAGAGCTTACTTATCTACCAAGAGCTTTTTTCAATCACACTACCCAACATCTACATCAAGTTCCACAGCAAATGCCTCAGCCCTGCTCACCTGAAGACAAACAATACTTACACAATTAGCAGTAAAACTAATGCAGAAAACCTTAGCCAAGGACAAAAACTACACAATGAAGATTTCAGACTGAAACCTGCCACTAGAATCTCAAATGAGATCATTAAAAAGGTCATTAACCGAATTCACTATCTGATCAGAATCTGCCTCAGTCACTCTTAACTAACCATTCTGAGGCCCCAAAGAAGGAAAACAGGACAAATTCTGAATTTAAATCAGTCTTAAGAGCTTTATAGCAGCTAGTAAAATCTTCTAGAAAACCTAAGCCCCAGTTCTGTACATACCAATGTATGGATTCCTTATCCAATGACTGGATTCCTTATTCTAGCAGAGGCATTCACCACTCCAGGTGGGTCTCAGAGGTGCCCAAGCATGGATGTATTTTTGTAAAGACCATCTTTATATTCTGCACTGCAGAAACATACCAACAGTGTCACCTGAAATACACTTACTTCCTTGTCCTTGGTCATCTTCATCATTGGGAAACAGATCATCCAAAGGCTCTTTGGTGGAATCCGTATCTTTATCCTCCTACAGAACAACCCCAAACCCAACAAATTAAATCTAAGGCATAAGAGGACAGTCCAGTTAATCTGCAATGTTAAAGGAAAACCCCATATTCAGAATTGACAAGAATAACATTTCTCACTGAAGTTTTAGAAAGGTCCTGTATTTTAATGTATTTACTCACTCTGTCCCAAAACAATACAGGACACCTTCAGAAGGGCCAGGAATAGAAATGAGGTCTCCTAGATTTCAGTCTCAATTTAAGCACACAAGAACACATTTGCCATTCTCAGAGAGACATTGGGTCTCATGAAAGTACCCAATGAAGAGTAAGTAATACTCAGTACAGAAGTATTGCCATTGTCCATGGTACCTTTTTTAGTCATAAACACAGTCATAGTTGGGTAAGGGAGAGGAATAAGGAGACCTCGGTTTCTGAGTACTCAACTTCTGTACAAACAATAAGATTTTGCAATTATAATCTGTAAAGTTCAAAAATAAAAAAAACCAAACAAAACAAAACAAAAACACTTGAAAGGAAGTTCATTTCCAATAGTCTCCATCTGGAACCATATTAATTTCTGCACAATCCATCAGTGTAAATTGATTTTAAGCATCCAATGATCATTTCAAATGTGAAACAAAGAAACAGATAGTCCCTCAGTCCTGTTTCCTAAATGTTGAGCCTACACACTATAAATAGTTGAAGTTCTCAGAAATTATGAGCTCAGTAAGGAGAAAACCCAGAGGCAGAACACATTCTTGTTTTTCTGGCTCTCCATTTAACACCTTTTTCCACAGATGAGAAAATGCCGACTGCTGCTGCTGGCATTCAAATTCAGTGGTGGCAGAGCAAGGGCACTGTAAAACCAGAAAATTGATGGGACTGCAGCTCAGATTGGAAGTTCATAATCTTAATTTTGATTCCAACTTCATACCGAGTCAATACCAACTATTTCAAAGGCTAGAAACAGACTGTCCATATGGTTAGTAAAACTATAAAGATGCTTGGCTTACTTGGACTCAATTTGTTAATTAAACTTCAAATAATGGAGCTATTTAACCCATCTGCAGATTACGGTCTGACAATACAGCACATTAAAACCCCAATATTCCCTCCACTGCCCCTTTTCTGAACAGGCTTCACTGGCAAACTCATCTACAAATACCAAGTCATGGAACAGCACTGAAAAATTCCAGGTGCAACTGACCAAAACAACTCTCACCACGTACAATATGTTAAGAAGGAGTAGTTGAGCAGTCAGTTAAGACTAAATCACTAAATCACCATTTTCAACCATTAAAATTGCTGAAATAATTAGTTATAAAAAACTGCACTTTCCAAGACACCACTGACAAGGTTTGAAGACACAAAATGAGATCCTTCTCTACAGTGCCACCTAACCTAAGGAAGCAAAATAAAATAATAAAATGAAGGGCAAATAAATCAGAAGTCTTTTTAAGTAGTAAGTTCCTCCTGTAAATTAAAGTTGTGCCCATTTTCTCTCTGAATCAAAGAATACATAACACAACAGGCTTGAATACATGCAGATGATCACAGTGTCTGGCAGATGGTCCTGAAAGGGAATTCAGTAACATCTTATCCTTGTATAAATTCTCAAAAGATAAAAAAGTTATACACCGATTTCACAAGACAAAAATTAAGTATTTTTCCTGCAGTCAAAATAAGACAAGTCCTCTAAGTATTTAAAATGTCTCACGGTTTAGACTTCTGACTTATTTCAACTACTGGGTTTACTCAAGTGAGATTTTTCGCTTTGGTCCAGTTCTTCACATTTTTAAGCTTACATGATACTAAATGAGTGTTTATCAATTTTGTTCCTCATGAGAGGGCCTATTTTATTATCTGCAGACAGGAAAATATACACTCTCTTAAAATAAGAATGAGCTCTCAGAATCATTCTGCAAACTATATGACACTAGTAAAAAGTAGAATTTAATGACAAATACATGTTAGGGACAAATAAAATGTATCTGTTACTTCTTGTTAAACAGGCCAATTACAACACATGTAATGTGCTTTTATTGTTTTACTATGCAGAAACTTACTGATGGTGAAATGTCGTCATCATATTTTTTTAATTGATTCATGAATTCTAGATGTTTCTTTTCTTCCTCCAGCTGAGCCACAGACTGCTCACTTTTCTGTAGCTTCTGCTGTGTATTGGCAAGTTCATCCCGGAGCCACTGATTCTCCTGGCATAGCCGGCGAACCTGAGCCCGCAATTTCTGCTTCTCTGATTCCACGGCATTTAAGTGATTTGACAAGGCCATCATTACCTGAAAAGCAGAATGTGTCACATGACAGACTTCCCCCAGAATGCAGTCCTCTTCATAACATACAAGGCTTTCATTATTTAAACCTATGTCAGCTGTGAAATCTGGTAAACATTCCCATTTCTCTTCTTTTTAGATATGGTTCTCACTTTTCCTCTAAACCTTTTTACCATTTAGAATCACAGAATGACTTGGGTTGGAAGGATCTTCTAAGATCATCTCTTTCCAGCCCCCTTCCATCTTGCTCAAAGCCTCATCCAATCTGCCCTTGAACACTTCCAGGGACACGAGACCTGCTCCACTACCTCACCACCCTCATAGGGAAGAATTTCTTCCTAAATCAAATCAAAACCTTCTTTCTTTCAGTTTGAAGCCATTCTACCTTGTCCTATAAGTACATGATCTTTGAAAACTCCCTCTCCAGCTCTCCTGTAACCCCTTCCATGCCTGGAAGGGGCTCTAAGGCCTCCCTGCAGCCTTCTCTTCTCCACCTCTCTCAGCCTGTCTCCAGAGCAGAGGTGCTCCAGCCCCTGATTGTCATCATGTGCCTCCTCTGGACTTGCTCCAACAGATCCATATTCTTCCCTTGTTGGGGTCCCAACCTAGAGGAACTTTTTTACTAAATAATTGTTTTCCGTGACGCTATCAGAAGTTAAAATTGTTTCAGAATTCCCTGAACATTAAATATAATCCTAAAATACATGAAAAATTTGAACTAGATTACTGAACTGGAAATCTTTGTTCCACTAACATAAAATGGAGCAGTAATACTTTCAGCTTGCAGGATCACAAAAATAACCTAAAAACTAACACAGAGCTCTAATTTAGCACCTTCCAGACAAAAAAAGGATTTGTATACAAGCTTATAGCTCCTAAAGATGAACACCTCAGCATAATGGTAATACTTCAAAGGGACATTTATTTGACTGAGATCTGAATGTGTAACTTAGCACACAATTTATAGGTGCACTTTATATTACTAATCATAAGCTTGAGCGTGCAGACTTTCAAACACAGTCACATTAAGGACAAAAAATAGAACACCCATAAAAGCAGCTTACTTGGACCGGGGCATTTTTGCTGAGCAAAGTTAAATGAAAAAGGAGATTACTAAGTGAAAGCCAAACACTACCAGCAGAAGATATTCTCCCTTCACTGTTTATGCAATCTCCCACTGACACATATAGAACAGCTGGCAGCAGTCCCAGGATGCACACCTTGCAAGAATGGACCGCTGGTGAGAGTACAAATCTTTTAGATCAGTTAGACATCCCCAAGTTACTAGTATTTCATCTCCTCAATTTCATGGGTTTTTTTAAAAACAAAGTTATCTTTAAGTGGTTTTAAACTAAGTATTTCATGTGAAACAGATGGTGTCCTTAGCTGAAATTTCAGGTGTCAAAATATTCATTAAGCCTTTAGAAACTAATTTTTCCCATAAAGGTAAGGAAAACGCCAGGTATAATTTCCTATCACCAGTCCAAAACTCCAGACTTCGGCACCTATGTATTTACATACTAAAATTTTTAATTACTTGGTCAATTCAAACAGTGGCATTTATATAATGAGACAGCATATTTAGGAAAATTGTGATAATAGGGTCAACATATTCAAACACTGAACAAGCTACAATGGCAAACTAAAATGTTTTGTAGTCTTACTCACTACAGTTATCTGAAAGAAAAGTCTGATTACTTCTTCGGCAAAGTTAGTTTCATTTTCATGGAAATAACACATCATCAGACCAACATGCATGCCACAAAAACCATTTATTTCCATATCTTAAATTTTAAAAATAATTTTAAAAGTACTACATTGTTACAACCCAAAGCATTCAGGAAGAGTAACCTTATCAGGTCCTAGAGCAGTAGTCTGAAGTGGAATTGGCTTCCTAACAAAGGCAGCAAATGAAGACTTCTTGGCTCCTTACCACCACAGTTCACAAAATACCATGTGAGGCAAACAAGGCAGGAACATCTGCATCTGAGGCTCCTGGTAAGAGCCAAGAATCAAAACTAGCTTTTCAGAGTCCTAATACTATACGCAGAAGTTACTTGTTCACTTGCACATCTACAAACAGCCATTAAAGGTAACTCAACTATTGCAATTTTACTCCATATATCTTCTAGCATTTTTCCTCCTATACAAGGCATCAAAGTGTGTACAATATATACATTAAGGCCTGACAGTCTATCCAGGGCTTCTACATTCCCCTGTCTGATAACCCACATTTCATTCTCTCACTCTCAATTCACCATGATCCAATGCACACAACTTCCAGCTCACCACACAATAATAGCTTGATCCAGAAGAGAAGTCTGAGCAGCTACAGACCAACAGAAAGCCTATTAATGTAGAACTAACTCATTGGCATTTTCAACTCACTTGCAAACACTCTGCCATTTTACAGTGAGGACTGTCACATCACATCGTTTCAGGTTTTTGATTCAGCACAAAATACCATAAAGATGTACTGTAAATATAATCCTGACAACCCAATAAACAACTTTTCCCAAATGCAACTTTTCACTTATCTTCAGATGGTATCTTCACTGACTAACGGCCCATAGAAATTAGCTCAGAGTCCTCTCTTTAATGCACCAAAGTTGTTCAGATTCTGTACTCAGGTCAAACTTTTAAATGCTTTTAGTTTCAATTTTGGTTCAGTAAAACGTTCAGTAAACATTAGAGATTCTTAAGCTCTAAGAGCATCATGGGCTATTATAAAAAATCTGAGTCAAAGGAATATAAACATGAATTAAAGGCTACACCAAAGCTCAAAGGCTGGAGCAAATTCATTTTTTATATGTATGCTTGTTTGAGACCTTCCTATGCCATCATTTAGAGTTAAAATGCCACTGCTCAGTTCTTGAGCTGCTTGAACATCACCTGCCTAATGCCTGATGTGGAAAAGTCTAAACAGAAAATGTTACGTGTCTCACTGACAACAAGTGGAGCCCAGACATGAGTTTCAGTGCTTTAACACTGAACACATAATTAGTTCTGTAAAACAGCACAATGGACAGTAACTACCTCTATTAATTACAGCACCTTTTATCCTTAATATCCAAGAAAAATGTACATGTCCCAGCATATTACTCAAATCTGTAGAGAAATGTCTGAAATGCTTAATTTTTACCGCAACTTTACCTGTGCTTCACTAAGGCCAAGCTCCAGCATTTCCAGTGACTTTCGAATCATGTTTGATTTTTCTTCAACCAGATTAGTTTCATCATCTTTCTTCAAACATTTCAGTGTTTCAAGTAAGCTCTGTAAAATTGAATTGTGTTCATTCTTCAGTGCCTCTAGTCCATTAATCACTTGCTTAGTTTTGGCAATGATTTCATCTTGAGTAAGCTTCTCCAACTTCTCTTCCTTTAAATACACCATTGTGGACATGTTTTCATACATTCTGAAATGGAAGAGTATGCTAGTTAATACAAAAGGAAAAATAAAATAAGCGTTTAACTCTGTGAGTGAATAAAGTCTGAAATGTACATTCAGAATGCAATTATATCTGTGCACAACTTTTACAATGTTTCATGTCCTGAGTTTGAACAGTTTCAAGTTTTCTAGTTTCTATTTCCAGATTTAGTATTAACACTCACTGATAAACCAAAAAAACAACACATAATGAAACACAGACTATGATGTGGCATTAGAATTTGTAGCAATTGCTGAAGAACAAGGCTGCATCTCCAGGATTCTGGTTTGTGCAAAAACAAAGTGGCTGGTGTATAAAATACATCCTCTAATAAATATAGCTATTTGCAGATGCCACTGATCTCTAGCTCTCTAAAAAAACCCCACAAAATAGAGCTTTAAGAATTTGAAAAATATCATCCAGCCTTCTGAAAGAGTTCATCAGTCAATCATGAGAAAAGTCATCTTTTTCCTGTAAAAGGAAACACCAGCTTCACCCTTTCCCAAAGACTACAAAACCTCTTATCACTATGTATTTTGAACATCACAGCTACCCCCTAGGACAACTTTAATTCATTATTTTAACTCTACACTTAACACACTCAATTGCCTACAGGTCTAGATGCAGCTGTTTTGACTAAGATACAACACCTGTCTCATGCTGGAAAAAGTAGTTTCTATAGTACAAGCCTTGCAGCAAGAAACATTTCACTGTGCTATTTTATCAGTACCTAATGAGCTACACTAAAGATAGCAAATTTCTGGATGTTTGTCAACACCTCTACCAAATGCAAATGAAGACCCAAAAAAGTTTAGAAACTCACATACTCTAATTATCACACATGCTGTTACTGAAGTGATAAACAAGCTTAACAATGTAAAAATGCAAAGAGAAGACACACAAATCATTTGACCCTTTTTAAATGTCACCAGAAAAATGTTCTGTAATGAAAATTACTAATTACTAACTGAGAAATTACTCCTCTATACCTCAGGTATTTACATCTTTGAGTAAACCAGCAATTATGAACTAGAATAAAATAGGAAAGATTTTTCAAAAGCAATAATAAATTTTCCTATCTATGTGAAGACACCTGGGTAAGGACTGATAAACTAACATTTAAAATTAATTAAAACTGTATTAAAACTTTGTATTACAGAAGCAAGTCTAATTAATTAAAACTGTATTAAAACTTTGTACTACAGAAGCAAGTCTAATTTTAGGAGGAAGAAAAAAGATTAAACCCGCTTAAGTCTTGAATTAAAACTGCTGTAAGAACATGCATATATGCACATGATGACAACAGCCAAAGGATGAGCTCTTATGCTTTTGTATATCAAAAATAAAAGGCTGCTCTTTCCGTTTATATGTACTCAAATTACGCTGTGATGATCTCCTGCAATATCCAAAAGGCACGGCCAGTTGTTATCAAACAAAAGCTGTAGGTCACAATAGGGTTTTTTGTAATAATCTATTGTCTGAAAACACAGATTTTGGGGAAGCATGACCTTGGTTTTACCCAGATTTAATACAATAACTTCATATTCACAAATAAATCAATATGAAACATATAAATCTGTATAAAGCAACTAATCTTGCATGGCATGAGGAATTAACCCATGAAGACCTAATGAGGGGAATGATATTTACACATTTCCCATTTATAACCTGAGAAGTGTGACCCAGAACGCTTAAAAAGACAGTTTTAAAGTACAGACTCTCTGAAGTTGTGTAGAAAATGAACTGCAATTTAATGTGGACCAAATTTGTAAATAAATGTTTCTAACACCCAGTCATATAAGAAATTGTTATGGATTATGCTAACTTCAGCACACAACTCAACCCTAATTACCCTTGTCACACTTTCACAGCCTCAGTTAACAATTTCCATCTTGAATGCACAGAACTGAACCTTTGATTATAAGGAAGTAAAACCAGCAGAGACATCTAATGAAGTGACCATTTGTGTATCTTATGTCAATAGGGATAGCAGCAATTCCTTCTCCATGCCTCAATATTCTGTCATTTTACAGCAAAAAATGAAAAACAGGTGTTTGCATACATATATGTAATGCATACATAGATGCTGTCTTTTAAAAAATTACACATTTTTAACACATGAGTAGAAATAAAATTAATTCTAAGTGATGAACACGGATAAATTAAAACCATAAATGAACAGGCCCATAGCTCTGGCTGAATACACTAAAGCTGCAACTAAGGATGGCTAAGCCAGCACAGCAGTTTTGAAGAGAGGAAAAGCAGGTTTAAACATGATGGGGCAAAATCACACTAAAACCATCCCAGCAGCAGCCCTGCTTTACAAACACATTCCTCCTCTCTCAGTCCAGTGTGTCAGATTTTTTAGCTGCCTCGTTCCAACCCACATGTAGCTAAAAGCTTCCACTGCCTCTGCACTACCAGCACAAGGAATCTACTGGGGCAGGAGCCAAGGCAAAAGCTGCATCAAGACACGGACTGACCCGAAGGTCCTTGCAGCCTGGGAGAGGGATTCTCAAGTCTCCTCTAGTGAACACTGTTAGAATCCCAATCCCTCCCACTGACAGGAAAGGAATAAATCTTTTGGGACAGGTTTTGTGGGGTGTCTGTTGGTGTTCAGAGTTTTATAGATTGTGCTTGGGAGAATAATTCAGAAAACAGGAGGATAACAAACATACAATTTATCCTGCTATCAAATCTGACTCTTTGTAGGAGTTAAAATTAATTAATAAATATGTGATAGCCTTTAAGGGTAGCAAGTGAAGGTGCGATGCTATTTCCATGATTTTTTTAAAAATGTATTTTACAAAAGATCATTGCCTGTTCATCCAACAAGCCCACATTGGAATACATAATCATATAATTGGGAATGGTTTTGTAAAGGACAAGGACTTGGATTCAATGATCCTTGTGAGTCTCTTCCAACTCAGCATATTCTGTAAATTAGATTTAAATATCCTGAGGCAGCAAATGCCACACAGGAAGCAAACAAATCAAGTTTGTATGCAGGATGTATACAGAGGAAAGGAGACAGAACCTACCCAGCTTTTCTATTGTCACCTCTCAAAAAATGTTAACTCTTTCTTCCTGTACATTTTCCCTACAGAAAAAAAGGGTGTAGGCAAAGACTTCTTAAGCTCCTGTAAGTTTTGTCCTGCACTCCACCGCACTGCAAGTTTTACCTGGAATTTTAGATTCAAATACTAGTACAACTGAAAACAAAGCAAAGTATTAAGATGTACAAAGGTTTATAAAACAGAATTTTGGATGAGGAAAAAAAAATAGGCAATGCAGCCAGAGTTACAAACTCACTAGTTGGCTTAAGAAATTTACCTATTATATTAAGCATTTGTCCATTTAGATCTTGAATACTACCCTCCTTCTTTGTGCTGAAATAAAAAAGTCACTTATGCTTTCCAACTTTTAGAAAAATCAAGTCACTGTCTTAAAACACACAAAAAGTTAGTTAACTTTGACAGAGCAACATAAAAAGCCCTGGAACATCCTCTACTAAAGAGGTTTCCACAACATTTTGTAACACATGCTCCAAACAAAGAAATGGACTGAGAGTGGCAAGAGTGTGAACTAAAGAAAGCACAGAGAGCAAAGCCAAGCCTTTCAGTCCTGTAACCACTGGGATAATCTCATCATATACAAACAACTTAAGTGGCTGGTATCTTTAATCACTTTAAGTATTTTGTTATTCATAAAACTTGCAAACCAACTACACCAGTAATGCTGACATCACAAATTTGTGCCTAAATTCTCCCACAGATATACACATACCACAGCCAGCTACCTCAGCTCTCCAGCTCATATTTAAAATCTTAAAGAGCTTTTCCTACTCAGCTGCTTTTAAAGAAGAGTCGTTTTCCTGCAGATCACCTCAAAATATCCTTGTGCCAAAAAATACATGAATCCCTCCTTGCATAAGAAAATTCATCAAGGAAGAATTTTATTCTAAAAGACCCACAAGATTTTTTTTCCTTGATTAAAGATTAGCATGGATCCTAAAAACAAATAAATAAAACCATTCTAATTTTTCTTCCTTGTTATGAATCCCAAAGGACTTCCTCCTCTGTATTGATATTTTTATTATTTAATGGGTTTCAAGTACTAAAAGCTTGGAAGATAAATTCTTAATGTATTTAGCATTTGATCACTATTGTTGCAAAATACAATTTTAAATAAATAAATTATAAAACCTCCCAAGTCTAAACTGCTTTGTCAAGCCAAATTCTCCCTAAACTTTTTCTCTGAATTTACAGCTAACAGGCAACACAGCTGAAAATGAAACAATAATGTGTTTGCCTATAAAAAAATCTTCTTCCCAACAGTAAACGCTGCTACAAGACTGGCTCAGGCCATACGTAGGGGCTCTGTCACCTACACGCAGTGCAAATTCCACAGAGTTATGGTGGAAAGTTATACTTATTAGAGCTTTTTGTATCTCTAATAGGGACCTATCACTTCACTGTTCCCTAACAATAATCAGCATATTCAAGGCTTTTAACCCTAATTTCACTCTTAGTTCATCCTTAATTATATGGCAAGGCTCAGCATTCTCGATCTGCCATGTGCTTGTATCAATTTTGTATGAGCTGCAAATTACAAGTCATTAATTCCCTGCTCAGAACAAGAACACGTCTCATTACATCATGGAAGGCACCATCTTCAAATACTAGAAGCTGCTTTAACTGCTAATCTTCATAATGTGGAAAACTGCCTTCTCAAACAGTCCTCGAAACATTACAGGCTGTTCCAAGCACAAAAAGAAACCGAACAACAAAGGCAAGAGATGAAAAACAGTTTGGGGAGGGCTGAGTAGTGTGTCAAACACTGCATTAGCCGCACCCCTCCTGCAGGCAGCTCAGTGACTGCAGAAATGACAGGGATGAATCATTCACGGATGCCTTTCATATGCTGAGAAAGGTATTCGTAAAAGCACTCAGATAACAAACACTCAATTTGGACAATATTGCTGTTATGGTTTTCAGTCAGAATCTCCAAGCTTGAAAGAACAATTCACATTTAAGACTTTAAATTTCTCTTTACCTGTGAGATTATTTCTGCTGTCACAAGTCATATTCCCATAAGGAATATTTATAATCTTTCCCTTTTTGTCTGATTTGCCTTCCTTTTACTTAAAATGACCCCTTATACTCAGGGATTTTGTTCCATTACATGATCTCCAAACTCCGAGAGGAAAGTAGCTTTTCCCTCTTGACATATTCAGGACTGCAGCTTTCCTGCCAGTGCTAGTAGTCATCACTCTTCTCATCATCTATATTTGAATCCGCATAGAATAGAAAATCTGGAACTGCACCTGCAAACAGTGTCCTGGTGGAGGTCAGACTTAAGGCACGCTCACTGACCCAGTTCTATAAACAGAACACTGCTGCACCTCTGCACTGCCTCGGCTTTCCAAATGCACGAGCTCAGGAAGCACCTTCAGCATGTACCACACAGGTACACGAGCTGCCTTAAAAATAACTCAATGAGGCCAATTAGCAGCACATACTGGGTGCTGTAAATCACTGACTAGAAGCAGGTAAGAGGATGGAGTTGCACATGACCTAGCAACCAATATTAAGCTACAGAGAAACTCCCCCTCTCCAAGGGGAGTCACTTTTTCTACCAATTTTCAGCCAGTAAGCATCTGAATTTTAAAATGATCATACTGTGCTCCTTCTGCCAGCCTTCAATTCAGAGCTAGCCCTGAATGTAGAAGTCTGCCCTACCACTTGGTTTAAAGTGAAGATATGCTAGGTAAATACTGTAAAGAGGACATTTGTAGTCCTTTAATGTCAAAGGCACATATCCCAAGAAAAGCTCAGAATCACATTTGGAATTTGGCCTACAACCTTAACATCACAAAATACCTGTGTTGGTAAGTAAGCTGGACAAACACTCAACCTTTGCAAAGTTTTGGCATTTCTAAAGGCGAGCCCCGAGGTTTCTGAAGAAATGCACAGGACATTAATAATAAGCAAATAATAAGCAAAGGACAGATTGACTAAAAGGAGTAAAACACAAAAAACCTTGAATACTGGCAGAAATTTCCCCATCTCCAACAAGGCTGTTGCTTTTCCCTTACAACTGCCAGGAGCAGCCTACTCTCCACATGGCAGCAGTAGGAAGAGGCTGCATGGCCTCACGTTCTACCCCTGCATCACAGCAGCACCCACCTCTGAAAAACACCCTGTCAGCCTCTAGGAAACCCCAATAAGCCCATGCACTGCATTAAACTATGTTTAAGTGAAGAGGATTATGTACTTGTTTAGCTGAAGAACGCAGCCACTGTACATCTACCTTAATAAATCTTGGCATTCTTGTAACGTTGAGGCCTGCTATTAAAAAAATTAAAAATCATGCCTTTCAGGGGAAATCTTCAGATTCTTTGGAAGATGAAGAAATTATGGAGAAATGCAGACTAACAAACCATATTTGCTAAAAAAAAAAGAGATGATAGCAAAAATAGCTCCTATAAAGCCCTTAGCAAGGGTGATGCTGACAATTCTCTTTGAGAAAGCACAAGCTAAGATGATTTGCACTGCTGAGAAAGTACAAGCTATGAAGATTTGCTCTGCTGCAGCGTTCTTTGATTTAGATTTCTGTAGCATGCTACTTCAACACTAATGAACACTTTCTTAGCAATCATACCTGGATTCTTAAAGGTAACAAATTTAATACTGTTTTGAAAAAAAAAAAACTTTTGCACATTTCAAAAACCACAGGGAAAAATGCCTTGATAGTTATTTCAGCCCTCAGCCTTCTTCTGTAGCAAGCAAACTATCTGCATGAAAATTATTACTTTCTGCTGAAATAATTGAGTTAAAAATCTGTATACAATATGAAAGTATTCAGTGACATAAAAGCATTCTTTAACTACACGGATTATTCTTCCTCTTAAAGAAAAGATTATGGTGTCAATCCCTTGACCGTACTGCACTGAATAAACACTGGCTAGCAGCTAGCATTTCAATTATCATGATACAGCAGATCTGTATCCTTTTAACTGCAGACAAACCAGATGACCTGCCCATCTAATTCCAAAATCTCTTTTAGACTCAAACATATCTGGAATTCCATAATGCTGCAGGCCAAATCCCATCTTCCTCTTCCTGTTCACATACTGCAGCAGACTGAGAGACTGAGACCCTCAGATGATGTGACTGCCTCCTACACATTATTATGCCTATTTCAGCTATTTGTGTGAAAGGAATCAAGGGAAAGTATGCTCTTTCTTGCATATCCCATCAACTGCATTTTACCTTTCCAAAGGCCTAAAATTATTGTGACTGAAACACAGAATAGCAACATATCCTAAAATCACTGTAGATGCTCTGAGAAGTGTTAGATACTACAATCGGTCTGGACGTATTATAAGCATGTAAGTGAAAAATTCATTCTCTGTATACATTCCCAAGCCCTTCTAATATCTCAAATTTCAAATGAAACAGGATAGATATTAAGACCCTTCTATGCAATCACATCAAAGATTACTTTGTCAAAACTGAAGCAAGTGCAAAAGAAATCTGACTGGTGTGTGTGTCTAAGGCCTTTCCACAGACCCATCAGGAGTCCAGAGGAGCTACACTAAAAGCCAGACTTTCAAGAAGGTACAGCTTATAAACTCTTTGTTAATTGAGGCTGCTATCATCTGTTACATGCTGGTGGTACATAACTTTCTTACTCAAAATCTGAAACGGTCCTGTGGCAAGATCCAAACCCCATTCTTTTCCAGAATAATAAAACTGAACACAACCCTCTTCTGCTGTTTGACAGTTTTGGACCAAATCTAATGCTGATTCTTTTTAATTTTAGTTATGTCCATGGAATCTCTGAAGGCAGACAGACTGCAAATCTCCAAGTCTCCTACCCCTTGGAGCAAGGGAGTTGTCTCTCTTCTGTATCCACTGTTGTGTCAACACAAGCAGCGTCTGTTGGTCTCCTTCAAAGTGAGCACTTCCTTAGCTTCTGTGAGCACTAATAAACACTTCCATGCAGCCACCAATGGATCTTGAGAAAGGAGAGCTTTTTGCCTTCCCTAAAACACTGACACATCAGTTAAGGCCACAGGAGATTTGCCTTCTGCATACAACAACAAAGCCACCTCACCGGATCACTTTAACAAAATGACTGTATTAAGAGCAGTTACATAAAGACAGAATAAACTTACTTAAATGCATCAGAAGGCAGAGGTGTAAAGACTTAAAAAGTAGTTATAATTACCCTCAATAATTAAAAAGTCTTGTCACAAGAATCAAAGATACATAAGGAAAAATCCAGCCTAATTGTTCAAAAATTGTATTGTAATTTAGTATTTTGTAGTTACAAAGACAGGCTTCATAAATTACCTACTTGAAGTGGATTGAAAAGAAATTTTGACTGTATTTTTAAATAAATACTGTCAAGAAAGTTTGAATAACAGATCCATCATCACTATCAAATTCTACAGTTTTCCCCCTCAGTATTCCAAAAATCTACATTGATTTCTGTGTGAAAATGGCACTTGACTCTTCCTGGACTGGCCACCTTGTGCAATCAGGTCTCCAATGAATTTTGATAAATGTCTTGATAAGGCTGGTTCTTGCTGGTGTAAGAGACTTTGAGACTGAAATAGGGTTAGGGTACATAGGGTAATAGAGGAAATACAACAACATCAAAAGCTACCTGTCTTGCAGTTTGTAGCTGTCAATAGCGTAGACAGAACATTTTTTCAGCTTGACTGTAGTTCTTTCATTTTGCATTGTTATTTTTGTACAAGAACTGCTTTATTGACTAATCAAAGTAAGCATCCATTTATGTTATCTATTTATCTAATCTCTAAATAGCACTTAGGTAGAAGCACAGTAATGTTCCCATCAAATCAGACTTCCAAAATACATTAAAAATTCTTATCAGTTTCCACTTACCAACAGCAGATCTATTATCTTAACCAAATCTACTTTTTATAGCATACCCATAAACATCTAGAAAATGCATTCAGGAAGGGCAGAGAAGGCCACAGATTGCCTCATATCATGGGATCTATGTGGAAAACTCTGCTGACAATTTACCGTGAGTACTGACTACCAATGCTCTTACGAGCTTGATGACATTGAAGAGAAGGGGTCTTTGGACTGAAAAAAGAAAAAAGAGCAATTTCTTCTGCAGACATAAAAGGAACATTCACTAACATTGTTTCAGCCTATAGCAGCCTTTAGGTTTAGCAAATACTTACATTAGGTTTTGAAGCTATTTAATAGTTTACATTAAGATGCACAAACTGTGCA
The DNA here is from genome assembly GCA_003546035.1 of Mixornis gularis. Classification (NCBI taxonomy): domain Eukaryota; kingdom Metazoa; phylum Chordata; class Aves; order Passeriformes; family Timaliidae; genus Mixornis; species Mixornis gularis. Next base: position 8,422 of record QVAJ01000970.1, on the reverse strand, counting down.
AAGTCTTCCTTCAAGCTTTAGGGAAAAATATCTTCCTCTGGTTTATCCTTCCAATAAAGAAATAACCAATAACCCAGTTCTTGCAAAAAGACTACAGAGAAAGTTTCACAATTAAACTCTTCAGGCATAATCCTTAATATTGAGAAAGAATTAATGCTAACACGTTCAATATTACATCAAAATCAATCCTTTCAATGGCAACTACCAGTTATGAGAATAATTCTTTTTTTTATACCTTACATATTAAAGTTCATAGAAAGCACAGCAAATGATACAACCGTCTAGAAAAACAACTACCTATCACTCACTGCTTCTTACCTACAACTGCAGAAAGCTGATTTAGCTGTAAGGTTGGAAATAATTTCCTTGTTAAGTACTCCATAATCTGGAGACCTTATTCTGATGTTCTGAACTCTCTTGGGTCAGGAGGGGCTATGCAGCAGAGCAGGCTTTACAAAGGCACCTTAACATTCTGTGCATTCACACCTGAGGACTAAACCACAGTTCCAACCCCCTCTCCAGTGATCTTTCACATTTCTGATTTATCTCAGCTAGTGCTGGGCACAGACTGTCCCTTTTGGACCCCTGGAATCCTCGCTGTGGTTACACCCCTCACATGACAGTTCCCACCACCCTGCTGCAGGACACCACCCTTCTGGTGGACTGACACAGAACAAGGGCACATACTAACTGGAAAATAAACACAGAAGCTAAAAGTTTCGTTTGAATATTATTTTTTAAACCATCTTGCTTGGATAATCTGTTTTGAAAGCATCCCCCTCCCGAGGATGGCAGAACAGTGGCCTCCTAAAACAACCATGCCATTAAAAGCACTGCATCATGAGCTTGCAAGCTTTGCTCCATGTGCAGCCAAACTACAGGCTGCAAGACAAAAAGGGAAAATAAAAAATGGAAGTCAGCACAAGCATATTTTCAAGCTATTTGTTATCCTAACAAACGGGTGTGGATCAAGATTCAATGACCACACAAAGTACAAGCAGTCACTAATTCAAACCCCACCAACAGCTGCTTTCAAAAATGGGCTGTGCATCTTGCCTCTCCACCTGCATTCAGCACAAATTCCAAATCCAAGAATTTATTCTTTAATTAAACAATGTATTCCAACAGCAATATTTTAAGCATGTGCTAAAATCAATGTGCAGGATACGATTTTTACTTAAAACTCTTGGGAGAGAAATTGATACGAACTGAATAAAAAGTACTTAAAAGCAAAGTAATTGATTCATTAATCTGCATTTGTCTTCTAAACAATGGAAAGGAGACGTAGTTAAATAACAGCTAATTACTGAGACTCTGAGACAAAGTTACCTTGTGGTGCCTCTTGTCTTTTCAAAAGGTATAGAATGGATAACAAATTATTTAAAAATTAGGACATCTGGCTACCATAAGAACACATTACGTATCATCTCTGTATGATTTCTTAAGCTCTTGGGAGTATCAACCAAGGACCAGTATTGTGCATTCCAGAATGCTCCCAGACCAGAATCTTATGAAGCAGTTTTATTACACCCTCTCTGTTAAACACAATTCTGCCTCACACACCTAATCTTCCCAAAATACATCATTCCTCAGAATTAACATGTCCTTCTGAGGATTCACTCCCTTATACCTCTAGCAAGAGCTCTAGGTGACTAACAAGTAAGCTAACACACTGTAAAACATCATCACGACTTCTGCACTCCACTCTGTTTCAATACAGTAATATTCATTATTCTGAATGCTACTATACTGAATTGGGCACTACACCCAGGGAAATGGTAAATATAAACAATAGCACATTATTTTATTTTCCACACATTATTGCCTTCTGTGTTCAGAGGAGTTTAGAGACAGAAGCAGCCACTGAATCTTCTGGTCTGGCTTCCTGCAAACTCCAGACCACGAGCATTCTTTCACTCACTAAGACTATGGCTACACATGATAACCTGGTGATGCTCCTCACCCAGGCATCCATTTCATTCACATCCCTGTCCACAATAAATCAAAACACAGACATGTGCCTCTTGCTGGATTATTTTTCCGTCAGAGGTGAGGAGACAGAAAAGAAAGTAAGTTCAGGCCATAAACACAACCAAAATACACTTTCCCCAGGCTGCCATACAGCAAGCTGTGCTGATTGAACAAGGACAGGGAACAAGCAGCAGGACTGTTAAACTACATAAATCAGCACTGAGATGGAAAAACATTTCATCTACATCCTCAGAGATCAATTATATATTCCTATTCTGTCAACAGAAACATAACAGGAGGTTGTAGGCCCCCTCCTAGTTGAAAACTGTAACCTCCCCTATGTCCTCACAGACTACCATCCCACTAATTGCATTAATCTGACTACACTCTGCCACTGTGGGGGAGAGATGAATCCACTTCTTTCATCAACCCTTCTCCCTTCAAACACACACTAAATGTGATTGGGAGCTGGGGAGAGCAGGGTGGAACATCCAGTTTAAGCACATGAAGAAATGAAACATTAAAGGTGGGGTATACTAAAATTCACTCATGGCAAAGAGAGGAGGGATGACAGCCTCTCTGAAATGGAAGCTGCTGAAGCCAGAAGAGAAACAACTGTGCTTTCCCCACACTATTCAGGCTGACACTGTTTGATAAAGGAACATCCATAAAAGCACTTAATCTTAAAACAATATTCTATTCAGAAAACCAAAATAAAGCAGCAGAACCACACCAACACACACCCTGCTCCTCCCTGCCACTCCATAATCTGTATGACATGGTTTGCAAATCAATCAGCCACTGTCAGCTGGAAGGAGCAAACTCAAGATATGCTGCAGGAATGCAGTTACTGCAATTCACAAAGCTTAAAACCATCACCCTCTGCACTGTGGAACAGCTCACAAGTTTGAATCATAGCACATTGACAGTAATCTTAATTTGTTGTTAACATTAACTACTTGACTACCACATACAAACACAGATAAGAATGAAGATAATAATTTATTTGGTAACCCTGAAAATATATATGTATTGTCCTTTAAAAAGACTAACTTGTAGATACAACTTTTTAAGTAGTATCAAAAAGTTTGTTTATGTCAGACATTTCTTGAACTTCTGAACATTAATAAGTGCAGTGTTAACTTTTCAAATGGTTTGCTGGGGTATATCACATAGTAAATGTAATATAATTAGCCATCACCTTAACCCTAGAGATACGTAAGGAAGCCAGTACTACCCACTGGATTGGTGACATCCTTTGTTCTAGCACTTTAAAATTTAATAAAGTCAGCTATGTTTCTGACATAATAACAGAAAGAGAATCTAAACATCATGAATTGAGTTTACAGTGGGTATTTACAAAATAATCAAAATATGAAACTTCTGACTTTTAAGTCTACCCCACAAAAGATATTTTACTGCTTTCACTTGTAAGAAAGACTTGATATTGAGAAACCATGTACAAAATATGTCCATTTAAGCAGACAACAGAAGGAAAGCATATTGGAAATAAAAGATGGCATGATCCCCTGCTTCCTCATCTTGAGCAAGAAACATGACCAACAGTAATTATTTGACAAACTAAATTCATTTTAATTCTACATACATGGCAAAGCCAAAATACAGCTTCCAGAGTAAAAAGATTGTTTCTGACTGCAGTTAAATAGCAGCATCCCTGGAAGATAAGCTGGATTCAAGGAAACAAACTGATTAAATCAACACACAGATACTATTACTTGCATCTGTTTTCTTAGCTGACTGAATCTGAAGAAATTGTCAACTATCAGAGACTGCCTACACATTTAAAGAAACTAGCATCTCTAATGTTAACTGTGCTTTAGTGCCTGTCCTTTGCTCACATTCCCAAATATATTATGGGTACTAGAAGCATACATACACCCTTCAGTCCTCATGCTTGCCCTTTCAGTATGGCCTCTTATTATTAAGTATGTTAATTGTGTAGCACAAAAAAGCCCCATGTATAGTGTCATCTCATGCCTGATGACTACAAAACACCTCACATAAAACCCTCTGGAAGTAATTTTTGTATCACTGAAAGCATCTGCAATTCTGGCTCTAATCCTCGCAATGAAGTGCCCAATTTAAATCCCGGAAGATGACGACAACAAATATCTCAGCAAATCCAAGTCACAAAAAGGGCACCTTTTCCTGGTCAGGCATTTATTTAGTAACTTTTCAAAGGAACCACACTTTCTTCTACATCCTACTTTCAGAAAGGACAATGTTTCACTAAATAAAATACTGGAAAGACTTTATTACCTCAAAAACACCTGGTATTACCTCAAAAACACCTGAAGCTGACTCTGACTCAGGATAACTATTACAACCGGTTCTATTTGGAAGTCAAATAGGATTCTTTTTAGAGTGAACAAGGTGTCTCTGACAGATACTTGAGTACAAGTATGTCTTAGACATCGCGTGCATCATGTTTTTGCTTGAAGAAAAATCAGAGTTAACATTGAAAAGAAATGTTTCTTCTAAACTTTGGTCAAGGTAAATACTGTGTTCTTGTAAAACAACTAGAAATACTTTGGAAACATGAAATATTATGAAGGCTGAATTAATAGAAACCCTGTGGCTACCCACTTTATTGAGATGATGATGGAATTGGTCCATTTTTACAACAGTTGTATCATACTGAACAATATCCTGGAGGTACACTGACTACAAAGGATGTTAATTTAACCAGACCTAGCATGCTTGTCCCCATCACTATCTGCTACTCTGTTCTTCAACACTGAATACAAAAGTACACTTTGCCTACTTATGAATTTACCCAAATTTCTGCATTTTTCACTCCTCTTATAAAAACTCTATTTTACAAGTATTTGTATACTGAATTGAGTTTTAAAAGAATCATAAGCTACGCAATTGGAGAGATGCTATTAATCCCAGAGTAAATCCAATTGCACATTTGCCAAAGAAGTCAAACAGAAGAAGAGATGAAAGAGTAACTGCACAAGCCCACATTTCAAGAGAAACAAACAGAAGCTGCATTAAACAGACTCAGAACTGAATATAAGGCTACAGTATTTCCCCAAACTCCCAATTAAATAAGAGACATATGTAGGTATGTGTGCATACACAAAAAGATACAGAGAGATATGTCTACTGTATGAGCAGTACATAAGTGAGAGGTGTCTGACATTAGCATGGCAAGTTTTCCACAAACACAGGAGGCAGCAATTGTTCTTATATGCCTTAAACGATTGTACAGTGTATTTTGTTCTCTGTCAAAAAAATTCAGGTTGTGTTCAGGACTCCTGCATGCTTAATTACAAATTATGTATGTGATTCTTCTATTGTCAAACACAGACCTTTTAAAAGAATCCATTTCCGCTAATATGGCATTACTAATTGTGTAACAGGAATTTGACAAACAATTCATGAGGCTGTTTGGACCTTTGGGGGGTAACTTTATTCTCTTTTTTAGTTATGTATGGTAGCAAGTAAAGGGAATCTAAGCTCAAATTGCTGTTAGGATTTCTGATTACTGGAACAGTCCAGCTCCCAGAAACATGAAGGCTGCCAAACTTTAACTGCAACATGATGCAGAAGTGACACTGCATTGATGAGCAAATTTCAGAAACACACAATTTAAATTCCCTCCTTTTACCCACATGCTTCTGCACTGTGTGAAATGCCTATCTAAATGGAACTGCCAGAGTTCTCCATAGCTGTTCTAATTTCATGGAAAGGGTCCTCCTAAACCATGTGGTCACAAAAATAATTGTGCAAGTGACTTACAAAGTCCTCTGCACAGCCTCACCAGATGGATCAGCTTTCTCTCCGCTGCCAGTAAAAGCTGAATGTGTAACTTCCAATTGTATCTGTAACCCTAGGGTTATAACATCCTCTATCATGTTTCGCTGAAGCTTTGGAATTCATACTCAATTAAAATAAAGCTATTTCCCAAAAGAGTTTTAAATCAACTGTGCATTCTAAAAGGTGTTGCTTTCAGTTTTGTTGGACATTTTTTTTTAATCCAAATGCTAAGCTGTCTAAAATCTCGAAGGTTCCTCTTCCTCATTTTCCAATGGACACTCTTTGTGCATCAGTTTCCTATTTAAGTGATGAGCAAATCCAAAAGTGGAAGTGAAAGAGACAATTACTTTGCAAAGTAATTGTCGATAAACCTTCTTCCAAGCACAAAACAACTAAAAATTAATTTTAACTGTTTTAGTTTCTTGTATTTTTATGTGTAAACATGAAAGTATTCTATATGAATGATACTGGCTCACAATTTTGCTGTTCAAAGCAAACTAGAAAAACAGACTTTCGCTTTTTCCTAGCTGGTTTTGTTTTCTAAGTTTGTATTCTGACTTCATGATCAGTATTTTGAGGACTGATACTACTTTTACATCATATCCATTAACAGAAATCACTAAAAAAAAAAAAAAAGGAATAAGAGCACAATCATTGATTGAGTTGCCTTCAAAAAGCCACACAAGAGTATTATTACACTAGGTGATGCCACCTTGGTCATTAAAATGTGCTTCAATATGCCTAAAACACAGAATTCAATAAAGTGTCAAGAAGTTTCCTTCTGATTACATACAACTGCTATGCAGATGTACCAATCTGGCATCTCGTTACTTAGAAATATCAGAAAGACGAGTAATTTGAGTAAGGTTTTAAAGTATCTTTCTAATCAACTTCTGCTCTAAAGATACAGCTATCAATTAAATCAATTGCGTATTTTTACTAGAATAACGTGTTTCTAACCAATGGTTTCCTTATTTTGGAGGTGCAGAAATCCGGGCAAGACCTAAGTCTATGAATCGCCTCCGACTACAGCACGGCAGGTGACCTACAATGTATAAATCCGGTCACTAGGTACAAAGCCCAAAGAAGACCTGTCCTCGCCTCGCCTTGCAGCAGTTCCGAGCTGGCAGGGGCACGGCCCCAAAGCCGGGGGGAGCGCAGACAAAGCGCCGCACGCCCGGAGCCGCAGGCCGAAGCCTCCTCAGCCCGCTCTGCCCGCTCCCTCCCAGGGCGGCGCCCGCCGCAGCACCGAGGGGAGCCGGGAGAGGAAACGGGGACAAAGCCGACCCGATCCCCATCCCGAGGCACGTACCCCTGCCCGCAGCCGAGCGCTGAGCGCAACTGACAAAACGCCCAAAAAACAGCCTCGCCAAAAACCCACCCCGCCCTGGGCGCGGGGAAGGACGGGGGCCGGCTGTCAGCGGCGGCACTGCGGGGGGACCGGGCGGCCCGCGCCGCCTTTTGTTGTTTGCGCAGCGGCGGATAAAAAGGGAGAGGAATTGAACACCCCACGCACCCACACCCAAATACACACGCCCCGGGTCCCGGCCCGCCGGCCCCGGCCCGGGCGGCTCCCCTCGCTCACCGCTCGGTGCTGCAGCTCGGGCGATGTGCGCAGCGCTCGCTGGGGCGGCGGGGGCCGCGCAGCCCGGGGCGGGGAGGCGGCCGGAGGAGGATGTCAGAGATGGGCGGGCGAAAGGGAGGAAGGAAAAGGGTTTTTTGGGGGGGAGAGAGGACCGGAGAGAGGGAAAGCGAGAAAGAAACGAGTCAGCACCACGGCGCACCCAGTGCTTCCCACAAGGCGCTGGTAGGGCCGCGGTGGTCGGCGCCGGCGGAGCGGGCGCTGACAGCTGCCGGCAGCCGCCACCACCGCCCCGGCTGCTGCTGCTGCTGCTGCGGCTGCGGCCGCCGCCCCTGTCCCGCCCCGCGCTCCCCTCCCTCCTTCCCTCCCGCCCCGCCTGACATGGCGGCGCCCCCCCTTCTCCCACAAGCTCCCGCGCGCCCTTCTCGCCCACCGCCCCCCCGCATGGCGTCATCCCTCCCGGGAGCGGGGCAGCGCCGGGCTGGATGCTCTGAGGGAGGTCAGGGGTTCAGGTGCATCCCCGAGGCTGCCAGAGCGGGCCACGGTAAACCTTGCTAAGATTGGCCTCCTCTGCCCCAAATGGGTGTCAGTGGAGAGAGATCCCGGCGTTTCCTCAGGTCGCCCTCGGTGACACCGGGGTGGTTTTGCTCTGGAGGAGGCAGCACTGCTGATGCTTCTGGCGCTGGTTTGACCTACAGAAAGAAGTTCAGGGTTATGGTGACCGTAGGACTCGTGAAACTGATGCCTCCATCTCAGTTGAACACCTTTGGGAAAATCTTCCACTCCCTTTAAAAAACGACTTTGAGGTGCTGGAATGTGTCCAGCAAAGGGCAGCAAGCCTGGTGAAAACTCTAGAAAACATGTCTTACAAGGAATGGCTGAGGGACCTGAGTTAGTGTAGTTTCAAGAAGAGGAGGCTCAGGAGAAACCTTGTCACAATTGATATAAATAGATAGCCTATATATTGATCGGGGCAGGAAATTAATAACTTTTAGAAATACAGTAGAAACGGTATGGGAATGGGGGGGGGTTTGTGCTTTTGGAGTTTTTTTTTCTTTTCTTTCCTGACCACATACTATGAGA
>QVAJ01000966.1:8179-20844 GCA_003546035.1 Mixornis gularis | reverse complement strand
TGACACTGTCTCCCACAGCACACTCCTGGAAAAGCTGGCAGCCCACGGCTTGGACAGCAGCACTCTTTGCTGGGTTAAGAACTGGCTGCATGGCCAGGCCCAGAGAGTGGTGGGGAATGGTGCTGCATCCAGCTGGCAGCCAGTCATGAGTGGTGTTCCTCAGGGGTCTGTGCTGGGGCCAGCTCTGTTCAATATTTGTATTGATGACATGGATGAGGGTATTGAGTCTTTCATTAGTAAATTTGTAGACGACACTAAGCCAGCAGCATTTGTTCATCTGTTGGCAGGCAAGATGGCTCTGCAGAGAGACCTGGAATGGTTGGATGGGTGGGCAGAGTCCAATAAGATGAAATTTAATAAGTCCAAGTGCTGCGTTCCTGCATTTTGGCCACAACACCCCCTGCAGTGCTCTAGGCTGGGGACGGTGTGGCTGGACAGTGCCCAGGCAGAAAGGGACCTGGGGGTACTGGTCGACAGCCAACTGAAGATGAGGCAGTAGTGTGCCCAGGTGGGCAAGAAGGCCAATGGCACCTGGCCTGGATCAGGAGTGGGGTGGCCAGCAGGAGCAGGGAGGTCATTCTTCCCCTGTATTTGGCACTGGTGAGGCCACACCGTGAATGCTGTGTCCAGGTCTGGCCCCTCAGTTTTGGAAGGACGTTGAGATGCTTGAACAGGTCCAGAGGAGGGCGACAAAGCTGGTGAAGGACTTGGAAAACAAGCCATATGAGGAACGACTGAGGGAGCTGGGCTTGTTTAGCCTGGAGAAAAGGAGACTCAGAGGTGACCTTATCACTCTCTACAACTTCCTGAAAGGTGGTTGCAGTCAGGTGGGTGTTGGTCTCTTTCTCCAGGCAGCAACTGACAGAACGAGAGGACACAGTCATAGGCTGTGTCAAGGGAAATATAGGTTGGATATCAGGAAAAGTTCTTCATGGAAATAGTAATTAAATACTGGAATAGTCTGCCCAGGGAGGTGGTGGAGTCACCATCCCTGGATGTGTTTAAAAAAAGACTGGATGTGGCACTCGATGCCATGATCTAGTTGAGGTYTTRGGGCTGGGTTGGACTCGATGATCTTGAAGGTCTCTTCCAACCTACACATTCTGTGATTCTGTATGACTCTGTGATCTCAATGCTTTGTGCCTCACACACTGAGCAGCAATTAAGGCTGTCATGTTTTAAGAACAGTATTCCATATTTGAATTATTATACTGAAACCACACTGGCTCTTGCTTCCCTGCCCCCTCCAGCTGGAAGCACAAAAGGCAAAGATCACAGTTTGACACAAGAAAAATTTACTGGAAACAGCAATGAAATAAGAAAACCAACAGTAACAGAAGCAAGATTAATGACAAAAGGTATAAGACAAAGAATCTACACAGAAAGTCTGTGACAATACTGACTGTTTCACCTGCCATGCTTTCTCCTCACAGAAGGAATCCCTTCCTCTCAGAAGTGAAGAAGAGAGTCCTTTTCCTTTACCCYGCAAATAAGATGTTATTGAATAAGCTCCTAGAAATAACCATAGCAACACCCCTCAGTTACTGCAAAAAAAATTAACTCTATTTTAGCAACTCTGTCCTGGCTGAAACTTGGATGGCCATGCTGGTGGGGAGGCTTCAAAGGGGTGTTAGAAGATGGATGTAAACAAGAGGAATGAGAAGGTCTGGAAGCAGAAACACCTCATAGGAAAAGATGTGGGAATGGGGCTATCAGCTTGTTCAGGGGAAGRTTCAAGGGTGACCTCCGCATCATAGCAGTGCTGGTTTGGCAACTCCTTTTGTCTCTGCAGCATTGAAGAGGAMAAAACAGGGTGAAAAATTGCCCTAAAGGAGAGCAGGGAGGGTGATGAGCTTTGCCTCATCCCAGCCCAGCCTGGGAGTGACCCCTGGCACAGGGGCTGCTGCAGGAAGCTCCCCCTCCTTCCTCTCCCCCTTCACTCCTCTCTCTYCTGTCCTGGGGACACAATGGATGTGAAGATCCCAGGGTGCCACCTGCACAGCTCCTGGCTGGCAGCAGATGTGACTCCAAGTTGTCACAGGGCCTGCAGAGCTGCAGGATGCCTCAGCCCAAGTGCCTGGGGCTGTGWTGGGGTGTCTAGGTGCCAAGTCTGGGGTGCTGATCTATGTGCCCATTCTCTCCCAGCCCACATCACCAGAGCAGATCCTGGAGATGTTSGTTAAAGGCAATAAAAACCAGCACAGCATCACACCAAGGCCCATGCCACCTCCTCCCACTCCCAAGGCGCCCTTCAGGTGAGTGCTGCTGGCTGTGGTATTGGTCCAATCAGTGCTGGAAATGAAGCTAGGAAGCTGCTAAGATCAACATCCCAGGGCGGTTCCACTCAGCACTGAGCCAGGAATCACACACCTCAGGACTCTGTCAAAGTGCTYCCCAGTTTCTTGGTGCAAACTTGCCAGTGGATTTCAATTCCAGCCATGTACTTCCCTGAATTTGCAGGACKGTCACAGCTGCCTGGGCAGATGGAGGCTCTGTGCCTCACCCATTGYTACTTGCAGGGGAGTAATGCAGGGCCCTTGGAAACCCAACCAGCTGTACCATTCTCTACCACTAAACATGGGAGTTGCTGATTTTTTTCCATAACTCTGTTCCTTCCTCCCAAATCCTTTCCCTGCTTTGCTCCTTGTYGCATCTCCAAGTGTTTGGCTTATCCTCACAGCATGCCAGGTTCCTCTGCTACTCCTGCCCCATCTTCCATGGAGTGTGATCCACTTGACCCATTCCATGGGCAACATGGAGCCCTGATCCCACTGCAGCCACTTGCTCCAACCAGCCTCCCCAGGGGCGTTTGGAGCTGTAGCTTCAGCCATCTCAGTCCCCACAGATCCACRTGAAGCAGCAGGACCGACCCCACTATTGGCTTTGCTGGGAATCTGCATGTGGCCAAGGTGAGCCTGACTGAYCCAGCAGGCTTGGAGTGAGTCTAGGTCAACAAGGACTGGGGAGAGGGGCTGTGGGAGGGACCAGCATCAATCACTCACTGCTGGCYCTCGACAGCGTCATGCACCCGCTGGCCGAAGCTAAGGGAAGGCTGTTCCTTGCCTTTCACTGCCGGGGTCTGTCTGTCTGGGGACGGGAAATCCCCGAGCGCCCCAGGGTCGAGAGCAGAGCGGAGCTTCAGTCTCTCAAGACAGAGCAGGCAGAGCCACACCCCGCTCCGGGGCAGCAGCTGATGCGCTTACGAAAKGACTTCCCTGGGCAGCTGCCACGGACCCGTGATCGCAGCCATGAGCCCGCAGCGCCGGCCGGCCCGGACACCTGCAGCACGCTCCGGTTCACCAGCCAAGCCAGGTACATCCTGTTGCCGGTAAGGATCAGGGGGGAGCAAGGCAGGGACGTGCCCGGGGCTCGGGAGCTGCTGAGTTGGGGGCAGGAGKGTACGTGGTGGGATGGATTGGTGGGTGTTCGTTTATGCCGCTGGAATTCCCCAGCCGCTATGGGGGGTGCCGCTATGGGCAGAAGCAGCCGATTGAGCTACAGCAGCATGTGCCCAGGAAGAGCCAGATGTACAAGAGCTGCAGCTCCCATGTGCCAGGAAAAGGAACTGAATGATGAAGCATTTGCTGCATCTGAATATTGAGGTCCATCTTGCCCTTCTCTTTTCCTCCTCCTCCTCCCCCTTTTCCTCATTACCATTGTCACAAGTGCACATTTCTGAGAACATAACCAGGGATTTTGGGACAAAGCTACTTTTTTTTTGATTGGGAATGACCCTGGGGATCCCCATTACACCAGGGAGAGGTTGCTTTATAGCAGCTGCTCTCTATCCCCACAACCTTTCTCCCCCTCCCCTGCCTTCTCCTCTTCTTCCTCCTCCTCCTCCTTGTTACCTTCATCCCCACTGTGCAGAGCACATTCCCAGGAGGAAAGCCGGTGATTTTGGGGTAGAAAATTGCTTTTCTGAGGGGGAATCTCCACAGGGGTCCCAGTGGTATCAGGGCARCCTCCCTCCCTGCTCCCTGCCTTCCTCTTCTCCTTCTCTTCCTCCTTGCTGTCATCATCCCCACTCCACAGGGCACCTTCCCTAGATAAAAAACAGTGATTTGGGGRCAGAAAGTTGTTTTCCTGAGGGAGAACTTCCCCAGGGGTCCCAGTTGTGCCAGGGCACCTTTCTTCCCTGCCCCCTCTCTCCCTGTCCTCCTCCTCCCCCCCACTCAGGGCACACCTGAGCTTTGCCCAGAAGAGGGGCTGCGCAGGGGGCTCAGRGGGCCAGCGCAGGTGTGTGCGCCGCAGCAGCACACGGCGCATGCGGTGGAAGGCTGAGAGCTCAGCCTCAGGGATGTCCTCGAGGAAGATGAGGACAAGGACATCACGCAGCTCGTCGAAGAGGCGATAGCTGGCCATCTGGATCTCCAGTGAGCACCACTCGCTGCGCAGGTACCCACGGCTCACCACACACACCGTGTGCCGGCTGTTGTACACGGCATCCACGATGTTGTCCACTATGGCRCGGCCAGGGCGAAAGTCACGGTGGTGCAGGCAGAGCCGCAGGGCTCCACGCTCTAGCTCAGGCACCAACTCCTCCAGCACCCACTGCTCATCCCCRGAGTTGTAGGACACAAAGGTGTCGTAGGTGTAGCGCCGCTGCTCCCGCCGCCACCGCCCACGTGCCCATGCACGCAGCAGGAACAGTTGGTAGCGTAACCGCCAGTACCCGCGGTGGTGYAGTAGYGGCAGCAGCAGCAGCAGCAGCACAGCTGGTGCTGTCCCTGCAAACAGGTACCACCCCATGTCCAGGTAGCACACACGCGTGTCAAAGCAGTGCAGGTATGTGGAGGCTYCACCCATCTCACCACAGGTGTAGTTGTACAGGTAGACCACCTGCACGGGCCCACGCACCAGCCAGGCAGGCAGCCAGGCATTGGCACAGCTGCAACTCAGCGGGCACTTGCGCAGGTCCAGGTAGTGCAGGGCGGGGAGGYGTGTGGCCAGAGTCACATCCAGCGCACGCAGCTCATTCTTGGCCAGGCGCAGCTCCTTCAGTTGCGTCAGGTTGCCAAAGACCTCAGGGCCAAGGCTGCGCAGTCCTGCACTCTCCAGGTTCAGGCTGCGCAGTTGGCTCAGGTTCTTGAAGATGCCAGCGGGCAGGTGGCCCATCCCGCCATTGCTGTCAGCCAGGGTCAGGTACTTCAGCTGTGCCAGGTCATCGAAGGCATCGGCGGGGATGGCCGAGAGCGAGTTCTGTGACAGGTAGAGCGAGCGCAAGGCACTGAGGCCCTGGAAGAAGCGTTGCGGGACCACACGCATCCCATATGGCTGCTGCGCCTGCAGCTTCAGGTCGTAGAGGTTATGCAGGTAGCGGAAAGGTGGCTGCTGCCGCAGGTGTCGGCTTAGGTAGCGCAGCGCATTGGCACGCAGGTCCAGTACACCCAGTGTCACCTGCACCGGCCGGAATGTGGCCGCTCTCASCTCCAGCAGCCTGTTGCGGTCCAGGTAAAGCCGGCAAAGCCGTGGGAGGCCCTGGAATGCGCTGGCTGCCAAGTGCCGCAGGTTGTTCCCGCCCAGGTCAAGGGTCTGCAGGTGGTCAAGCCCCTTGAAGGCACCAGGGAAGAGCACGGCCACACGGTTGTTGCGCAGGTTGAGATCTTCCAGCTGGTGCAGGTCGGCAAAGGAGCCAGGCCAGAGGTCGGTGAGCAGGTTGTTGTCAAGGCGCAGGTGTCGCAGGTCGTAGAGTCCACGCAGCGCTGCGCGGTCCAGCCGTGCCAGCCCGTTCACGTCCAGCCGCAGYTGCCGCAGTGCCGGTGCGTTGTCAAAGGCACCTGCACCAGCCACTAGGATGCGGTTGAAGCGCAGGGACACATTGTGCAGCTGCTGCAGAACTGGGGTCCCGTGGCATGATGGCAGCCACTGCAGCAAGTTATGCTCAGCCACCAGCTCACGCAGCTCTGCCYGCTGCATCTTGTTCAGCAGCTTCCCTATGCAGCCCAAATGCCGCAGCCGGTTGCCAGACACGTCCAGGGCATGCAGCACCGGACACTCAGTCAGAGCCGTCTTAGGCATTTTTTCAAACTGCAAGCGCTGCAGCCGCAGCCTCTGCAGCGGTGATCCTGCCAGCTGCTTGCACAGGTATTCCAAGCCCCATGTGCTCATCTGTAGCCCTGACACATCCACATGGCGCGGGGAGACTCYAGCCACTTGCAGCAGCTGCACCACATCCAGTGAATTCCCAGCCAGGTACAGGTGTGTCAGGTTGTGCAGACACAGGCGAGCAAGCAGCGCAGGGTCTGAGATGTTGTTGTAGGACAGGTCAAGCACACGCAGCCCTGGGGGCATCACTCCAGAGGTGGCCCCTGAAAGAGCTCCCAGGGAGTTGTTGCAGAGGCGCAGGACCCTCAACGTGGGCGGCAGCCCTGGGCCCAATGTTGACAGCATGTTGGCACACAGGTCGAGCAGGTCCAGGTGTGTCARATTCTGCACAGCCATGGCCACGGGCTCCAGTGCACTGAGCCGGCCACCCCGCAGCCAGAGCGTGCTGAGTGTGGCCAGCGGCCAGAAAGCCCCGGGGGCCACCTCCTGTAGCGGGTTGTGGTCCAGTCGCAGTGTGCTCAGGTTTCCCAGCCCGGTGAACACATCTGTGGCCAGCACTGACATGTTGTTGTGGGCCAGGTCTAAGTGGGCCAGTGCTGACAGCCCCCAGAAAGCCCTCGGGGCCAGGAGTTGCAGTTGGTTGTGGGTCAGATCAAGGGTGTAGAGCCGTGGCAGGTGGGCAAAGGCACCGGGGGGCACCTGGCGCAAGATGTTGACAGAGAGGTTGAGGGATGTGGCATTGGAGGGGAGGTCATCCACTGCAGCCCCCACGGTGCTCAGGAAGCGCTGGATGCAGCGGAACAGCCCAGGGTCCCATGGTGCCTGGATGCAGTTGCGGAAGCCATAGGGAGAGACCCCTGCAGGCACCATCAGCAGTGTCACCAGTGTCACTAGCAGTGGGGTGCACATCCTGACACACCCTGGTGAAAGCCTGGATGCAGTGGGGGAGAGAGTGGGATGAGGTGTGTCCTTGGTACCGCAGAGATCCTCCTCGAGGCCCAGGGACCACACTTGGGGCTCAGGCATCCCCACCACCCTAGGGGATCCCCTCGCAACCCAGGGACCACGCCACCATCCCAAAGACCCCACTCAAGGCCCAGTAACYCCTCATCCACACCTCAGAGACCCCCCACCAGAACACCAGGATCCTCACTCAGGGTCCAAGGACTCCTCATCCACACCCTCAGGGACCCACACACACACCAGGGATCCCCATCAGGGCCCAGGGACCTCCCTCAAGGCCAAAGAACCTCCACACACCCCAAGGACCCCTCGCCCCCCAGTCCCCAGGGATTTTGGGAAGCCCCCGCTCCCCATCAAGTTCCGACCGTGCCACTGCCTCCGCTTTGGATGATTTTGGGGTTAGAAAAGGGAAGTTTGGGTTATCGCTTTTTGTCACCACTGCCCCACCCACCTCTCTGTGACGTGGGTGGGGGAGGCCCCTGCCTGGACAGATTTCAGGGTCCCTGGGGGGCTGGCAGGGGTACGAGGCCACGTAGCTGGGACATCCTTCCAGTGCAGCCCCCTGCAGCTTGGGGGGTCCCTGGGACACCCAAGCTCCTGCCTTCCACCCCATCGCCCCGTCCCCCCCATCCCCCCCATCTTCCCCGGCTTAACTTCATCCCCCATTTTCTCTCCCTCCTCCTCTAGTGGTGCAGGGGGATGAGTTCTGGGTGCTGTGGTCAGTTCATTACGTGTTGTCTGCCACTCTTCCTTTTACTTTTTTTGCTTGCCCCCTTATCCCCCCCCCATCCCCCTGCTGCCACGTGCTGCTCTTGGTTCCCCTTCCTCAGACTGAACCACCTGGTTTTGGTTCCTTCGTGGGAAATACCGGGCTGTTCTGGGTTATACTCTTTTATACTAGGCTATAGTGGACTATATTGGTCTACACTGGGCTCTGTGGGCAGTACTGAGTTATACTGGACTGTACTGGGTGCTAGCGGGCCGTACAGGGCTGGAACGGGACAGAGCCGCTGCCCGATGCTACGCAGGAGGGCGTGGCCTGGATTGAGGGCGTGGCCTACAAAGGAGGCTGTCTGGGGCGGGGTCTATGGGGCGTGGCCCGTGCGGAGTCGAGGCCTGGGGGCGGGGCCAGCGCTCAGGGCGGGGCCTGTTGGGAGCSCGGGGGGCTGGAGGGTGAGGGTGCACCAGGATCGGGGGGCGTATTTGGGTCTGGGGGCGTTATAAGCGGGCTCGGGGGATTTGGGAGGGCTGCAGCGGCTGGTGTGCATCGGGGGCTGGGGGAATTATGGGGGGTGAGGGGGCGCCTGCAGGGGCTGTGTTGTGSAGCCGTGCATGAGCGCTGGTGGTGCGTAGCCCTCAGCAAATGAGGGGGGAGTRCCCCCCATCTGCTCCCCGGGAGGCCCCCGGCCCCCCCAGGGCGGTGGGCAGGAGCTGGAGGACTAGATGGCGCTGACCAGCGGGGATTCCTTCCCGACAGAGCACTTCTCGGCTGATGAGTTTGGTGCRGCGGCGGCCATTGGAAAGGCAGAGGGAGGAGGACTGGCGTACGTCGAGATCGGGGGGGTATAATGAGGTTATGAGGCTTTGCAGGATCTGGAAGGGCTGAAGGGATTGGCGTACATCAGCATCTGGGGGTGTATTGGGAGTTATGGTGGTCTGGGGAGCTGCAGCGATTTGGATGCATTGAGATGGGGATGTAAATGAGGGTTTTGAAGGCTTTTGGGGCGTTTAGGGGGATTGGAAGGATTGGGGTGCATCAGTATTGGGGGATATATTGGAAGTTATTGAGGTCTGAGGAAGCTGAAGGCGTTGGGGCTACATGGGGGTTGATGGTGGGGCTGTAATGCAAGGGACCTCTGTGGATATACCCTGGTGGGTATTGGGGACCTCATGGGGTGAACCCCTTCTCACCCCACCCCACACCTTCCCCAGGCATCCTGGAGACAGACATCACCTTCCTCCTCATCTTCATCGTCATCCTCACTTTATACATCAGTGAGCTGCTGGGGGGAAATCTAAGCTTTGAGGAGGCCTGGGGGGAGGCAATGCTTTGAGAGGTCCTGTGCTCACCCCCCCCAGTCCCCCCAGCCCTGGTCTAGGGATGGCAGATGCTTCACACCACCCACAAGATGCTCATGGTGGCTGCCAGGATGGAGTGTGGAGGGGGAGCTTGGGGGCTATGGGCAGGTTTGTGGGGGCTGGGGGCAGCTCCAGGGGCTGGAGAACATCGGGGTCTGGGGAAGTTATGTTGGGATTTTGGGGGTCTTCAGAAATTGGGAGGTGTCAAAGTCCAAAGGGTATATTAAGATTTGGTGGGGATTTGGTGGGTTGGGGGGGGACTTTCACAGCAAAGTATAGGGGTTATGGGGGTGGACAGGGGCACTTTGAAGTCATGGGAGGTGATGAGGGGCTTGGGGGACTACGGGAGGTATGAGGGTGCACAGACCCTTGTGGGGGGAGTTTGAAGGAGGGGGGTTCCCAGTCCTTCCCATGCCAGCTGCTCCTCTCCTCTTCCCCCATCAGCTTCCTCATTTTCTTCATCATGCTCATCCTGCTGGGCAAGTGCTTTTCCATCACAGGTACCAGAGGGGGTATGGGGAGGTGGCTGTCAGTCACTATGGGGCAGTCAGGGGTCCCTATAGAGCATTTGGGGGAGGTCTGTGGAGTAGGTTTGGGGGTCTTTATGGGGCACCCACAACATTGGTCCTCTCAGGGGCCACATCAGACTGGGGAGCTCCATCCAGCTCTCTCTGTACATGACCCTGTACAGCGTCCCCCACATCACCCTGCTAAACTCCAAGGCCTAGAGAGACCCCTACACCCACCTGTATTTGTGCAGTTTGGAGAGGGTATGTGGGTATTTGGGGGGTATTTTGGGATGCAGGGGTAGTTCTTTGACCACAGAGAGGTACACAGAGAGGTACTCTGGGGGGCGGGGGTGTCAGTTCTTTGACCATCAGGTGGTGTATAATTGTGAGGTTCAGGTGAAACTTCTGTGTGTCAAGAGGTTTGCACATTCTCATTGAAGACTAGAATCTGGATAGTTTTAAAAGAAGTCCTTTATTGCATCATTAAATCAGTCCCATGAAGGCAAAGTTACTAGAGTCTGTAGCAGTATGCAGAAGCCTTCTAATATGAAATTTCTAAGTCCCAAGCACAAGCCGTGGCCACAGCAACAGCAGAGATCTCAGTAGTCRGTGTCCCGTGAGCATCTTATCAGTAGCAGTCGCAGCAGTAGCAACAACAGTGGCATTGGTGTTTTCATGAGTCCTGTGTGTGGGTTCTCAAAGAAGTACATTTTTATTCTATTTTTAGCCAATTAGGTACTTACACAAAATTTCTGTATTCTTGTTGGGCCAATCCTAAGTTAAGATTGATGTGTGAAGGTGAATGCAAATTCTTACACAAATTCTACATATGTAATTCTATCTGTTCCATCTAGGAATTTTTCGGCAAGGCTTCATTATTTTTGTTATAACTAGAATTTAACTAACTTTGCAAAAGGCAATCTTACTGAGTAATACAGGCACTTGAAATCTTCTATTTATTAAAAACTAAACTTTCATTTCTACTTCATGTCTGTGTGGATTTATGTATTTTAGTTTCTCTGAAGGTTCTAATTCAGTTCTCACATTTCTGRGCACTCCTGGGCCTGTGTGGATTTGGCCCAGGGGGATTCATACTCCAACACCTGTGCCCAGCTGTATTTAGGGAATATGGGGGGCATTTTGAGGGGTATGGGGTATTTGGATGGTGTTTGGCTTTGTGGGGTTTATCTTTGGGAGAGAAGCAGTTTTTTGACCCCCAGCAGATGGTGTAGCCCTACAAGTCACCTTCTGGGCACCTTCAGCTGGTTCTGCGATGCCATTGCCATCACAGTCACCATTGTCCTTGAGTACTGCTACTTCTGCCTTCCCTTCCTGGGGCTTATGTGAGTCCAGGGTGGTAGCTGGAGGGCATCTGAGGTCTCTGACACCAGTGTCGCTCACAGGGGTCTCAGGAGGGTCTCACAAGGGTCACTCTCATAGAGGTCTCTCAAGGATCTCCCAGGCAGAAAACTCTTCAAGGAAAAATGCCACTCCGTTTCCACTGGGCAAGTCCTCAGGCAGAACTGAAGGGCTGATGTTACTTCTGACCCTCTGGAAAGGACCTCCAGCTCCTATTGACAAGAAGCGAGCAACGAGTACCGTGATCAGAGCTAGACGGGCCCTGGCTCCAGCCAGGTGTGGGAAAAGGACAGTGGGGTCTATTGGACTCTGTGGAACCATGACCTGGCACAGCAGAGCCACAGGGGCACAAGGCTTCAGGTGACACTGGTGCACAATGTACCCTGATGCCATCATGCAGGGGCAGAATCCATCTCTGTTTCTGGGGTGACAGGGGGATCCCAACAGGGACTRTACTGGAAGCTGAAGTGCTCCTGATTGGGCATGAGTGGCAGAAAAACTCCGTTGTCACTGGCTTAGAGGCTCCGTGTATCGTTGGCATAGATCACCTCAGAAGAGGTATTTCAGGGACCCTAAAGGACATCACTGGGCTTTGGGAGCGCTGCTGTGGAGACAGAAGAAATTTAGACAGCTGAATCCCTTGCTTGGCTTTCAGAGGACCCTTCTGCTGTGGGACTGCTGAGGGTTGAAGAACAGCAGGTACTGATGACCAGCACAACAGTGTCCCATTGGCAACATGACACTGACTGGGCCTTCAGGACCCCTTCCATGAGCTGGTCCGTGAACTGGACAGCTGGGCATGCTCAGCAAGACTCACTTACCCTTCAATAGCCCTGCATGACCCCTGCCTGAGTCCCGTGGACAGTGGACACTGACAGTGGACTGTCATGGCCTGAATGAAGCCACACCATCACTGAGTGCTGCCATGCTGGACATGTTGGAACTTCAGTATGAGCGGGAGTCCAAGGCAGCAAAATGGTGYTGCCATAGACATTGCCAATGCATTCTCCATTCCTCTGTCAGCAGATTCCCAGCCTGGGGGCTCCTCTTTGGGCCCCCAGCCCTGAGGCTGCCTCAAGCAGGGTCTTAGCCTTCCTGTGGCCCCCTGCCCGCACAGGTGGGCTTGGTGGCCATCTTGCTTAGTGCTACCCTCATGTCCAGGGGTGTCGCAATGGGACACGAAATAAAGATGCTTGACTCCAGCCAGAAGGCRGTAGAAATCAGAAGGCTTTATTTACAATTCATTCAGCCCTTCTATAAAATGCTTTGCTAAGAAGGCACGTTATTGGTCCATAGGACTGACACCTCTCCCATTGGCTAAGTAACAGAAATAGCAACACCTGTTGTTATGGGAAAGGAATATTGTTTACACAAGGTTGTTTTGAGGAAAAGAAAACTGTTGAAAAGTTTCCCTTGAGAAGAGCTAGCTCTTCTCAAGCTCAGAAAATATCGAGTCCACATAGGGGGTCCCTGGGGGTCCCTGGTGAGGGGGGAGCAGGGGCCGTCGATGGAGCTCAGTGCCCAGTCACATGGGGGGGGATGTCCCACTTTCAGGGGATCTCAATCTTWTGGGGAGGGAGTGTCCAGTCCAATGATGGGTCCCCTAATCCCATGGGAGGAGGGGGTGTGTGTACCAATCCCATGAGGAAGGTCTCAGTTCCAGGAAGGTATATGAGTTACATGTGAGGGTCAAGGCCATTAATTTGC
>QVAJ01000962.1:19394-36458 GCA_003546035.1 Mixornis gularis | reverse complement strand
AAAACTTGGTGGGAACGGTGGCAAAGCCAAGGTAAAACAGCACACGGGGTATTAGAGCCCTTGCCATAAAGCAGCTTGAGGAATAAGCTGCTGTTGTTCCCTGTCACTTTTTAGGGAAGGCTGCTGAGAGGGGATTACAGCCCAGGCAGCTTAAGAGGAGCAGGTGAGGGGAGACACGAAGGGATAACGAAAAGAAAATACAAATTACTCTGCCCGTGGCTGTGGGGAGGAGAGGGGGAACCTGTCGGTGAACTCCTCACAGGGATGACAGGTTATCCTTGGAAAAACATCTAAATCACCCCGTTGCCTGCATTATAAATCRTGTTCCCACCTCGTCTCCACGCCAGGCTCCCTTCAGCTCCCCGTAATTAAAGGATGGGGTTGGACAGATGCTGCCAMGGGAGATAAAAGTGCCCCAGGATTGCCAGTGCTGCCACATCAGTCTGTTACTCAGCCCAGCTGACAAATCTGGGGCTGGGAAATTGGAAATTCCTTCCCATTCCCTGTGCTGGGAAGGCCTGGGGATGGTGGGGATGCTTGAGGAGTGGGGACATCCTGTGACCTCTCTGTCTTCTCACCCTCTCCAKCCCAAATCCTCATCCCACTGCTTCCTCCAGCCCCCCGTTTTTAGTGGGAAAGGGGTGTTGGAGCTTTGGCACAGGGGAAAAATAATRGTAAAACCTTTAATTCTCCTTGTTTTCAAGCATCTCAAAGAGCCTCACTGGCAGCCTGTGAGCTGGACCTGGCTGGCACACACCTAGATCTTCCCCAGGGCATTATTTTTGGGATGAGATCTTGGATAAGAAACCAAAAGGAGGTGGACAAGATCTACAGCTGGTGCTGGACAGGTCAAGAAAAAGGAACAACAGAGCTGGGAAGCATCAGATGCCAAAGAAAGCGACGGTGGATGAGGTGAGGGGAAGTTTGGAGAGGCACCAGGATGGCTCAGGAGAGGCTGGAGCATGGAGAGGGATTCCTGCCATTCCTCAGCTCATGCCCACACATCCGTGGGGGCCCATCCACCCACCAGGAAAGGGGAAATTCAACCCAGCCCTTCCTCTTGGAGGGAAAAGGTGCAGGAACGGAGAGGCCAGGATGAGGAAGCAGCGTGGAGGATTAGGTGGCCATGTGGCTGCTCCAAATCCTCATTAGGGGCTCGTTAAGGACACACGAAAGCTGCTTTTCCTGCTTCCGGTCCTGCACCCCTGGAGCTGCTCCTGGCCAGCTTTGGCTGCCTTTTCCTGGCAGCTGGAGGGACCTTGGGAATGGTGGGGTGGTGGGAGGGAGGTGRAGTGAGGGATCTCCCTCCCGCTTGTGTCGCCAGCAGATGTTGGTGACACGTGGCTCTGATGGAATTTATCCCTCGCTGCTCTTGGATTGCACCTCTGGGATGTCCCACAGGTCTGATACCCATCTCTGAGTGGTGGCACCTCGGTGGCAGCACCTTCTGTGTCAGCCCTGCCAAAGCCAGGGTGACCAGAACATCCCCATGGCCGATTTTCCAATTTTGGGAGCAGGACAATGCCCCAAATCAAAGGGGTTGTATTATACCAGGGTGATCATGACATTCCCAATGCCAAAACCTCTCCAGTTCTGGGACAAGGACAATGCTCCAGTGGGGTGATCCTGTGCCAGGGTGACCAGCACATCCCCATGGTCAAAACCTCTCCAATTTTGGGAACAGGAACATGCTCTGAGGGAATGGCACCAATTCAAGGTGACCATGACATCCCCACGGCCAAAACCTCTSTGGATTTGTGAGCAGGACGATGCTCCAAGGGAATGGCACCAAGCCAAGGTGACCAGGCCACCCCCTTGTTGTGAGAAGGTCAGACAGAGCCAGTTAAATTGAGACCTGTGGCCCTGGAAATCGGCTCCCGACGTGAAAGGCCCTAAATCCCGTGGATTTCCAAACCACCTGGCTCGTTTAAGCCGCTTCCTTCCTTAAATACGGACACACAAGATGGAACATTAAGACTCCAGCCCCAATCTCTGACCCTGCCTCGATTGGGAAGAACTGGGAGAGTGAAGYCCAGACCAGCTTTTGTCCCCTTTCGCCCCAAATCCTGCTGCTCTGGTGTGAGATTCCACAGGCAGCTCCCAAAGAGGAGCCCATCCCTCCTGCCCAGCTCCTCGCCCAACCCATCCCCTGAAAAATGCAATATTCTCACTGGAGCTTTGCTCTTTCCCTGAAAATGAATGAGTCATTCCCAGCCAAAGGGGTTCTTTGGGGCTCAAAAAGCCAAATTGTGAATAACCCTACGAGCCCAGAAGCAGAAGGGCTGAAACAATACATTCCTCCACCCCCTCCTCACTAAATCTACTACTGCTCTTTTTCAACGTGGTTTAACAAATTCCCCAATATTTGCCTGGAAACTCCAATCCCTGGACAACTGAATGGAGATTTTACTGCCCATGTGCCTCTGATTACAATATATTACCACTAATGATAATTGTCTGGATTATACTTATCTGTTTCTTTGGCTAATAAACTATAAAAGACCACCAGTGAAGATGTAATACAGTGCAGCTGTTGGAGCAAAAAAAAAAATTGAAAAAGCCTCTTTTTTTTTTTTTTTCTAGGTCAGAGCAAAGTTGGGAGAGGCTTGGGAGAGCTGGAAAAACCTAACTGGAAATAAGAAGGGCTCCTCAAGGCAGCTTTCATTAATCTGGAACTTTTCTGCCAGAACCGGCACTGGGGTTTATCTGCYAGCAGGACAAGGGGGAGGGAGGTGCAAGCTCTGCATTTCTCTCCTGCATCTCATTAGCCTCAAAATGGACCCTTGGGCTCCTCAGAAATGTTCCTGGCCAGGGATGCACCTACAAAAGGAAGAAGGAGGGAAGGGAAGAAGCATTTTTGTTCTCGGAGTGGGGAATATAAGCTGGTTAAAGGCACACGGGGTGAAGCTTTGCAGGTGCCAAAGGGCAGGAAAAGGGAAAAGAAAAAAAAAACCTTCTCGTCTTCTAGGCCAATGGAAATTCAGGAAGTTGGAGAGAATTGCTGGAAAGCAGCCAGGAGTAAACACCCTGCTGTTGAACTGARGATTGGGCAGATAATGGAGTGTCCCAAGTCAGGGAAACATGGAATGGGCTGGGTGGGATCTGAAGATCATCCAGATCCATCCCCTTCCACACCTTCCAGTGCCCCCATGTTGCTCCAAACTCACCTTGGACACTTCCAGAAACGGGGCATCCTCAGGGAAATCCATCCCAGCCCCTCCCCACCCTCACAGCCAGGAATTCCTGCCCAAAATCCCACCCAAATCTCCCCTTTTTCAGTCGGGAAACCATTCYSKGTGTYCTGTCCCTCCATCCCTCGTCCCAGGTCCCTCTCCAGCCCTCCTAAAGCCCCTTTAGTACTCTGGATCCTTTTTGTCTCTCCCTCTCTGCATTCCCTAAAACTGGGAGAGGTTTGGCCATGGGAATGTCCTGGTCACCCTGTCCTGGTACCATCCCTTTGACTTGGAGCAGGTTCCTGTTCCCAAAATTGGAGAACAGCGCTCGGAGCATCTCCCGTGAACAAATGGAAATGGTTTTATTGTCCTGAATTCACCACCCCAGGGTTTCAAACCCAAGGCAGGTTTGCAGGGGAAGGGATTGTCTTTCATTTCACCAACTAACACACACTGAGTGGGAAAAAAAACCAAAAAAAAAAACCCACCCAGAATATCTCAGAAACACAAGTTCTTCCAATTTTAACAGAATGCTGGAAGAAAAAGTTAATGTATCTTTCATGAGGACAATCTAGATAATAAGCAACACAATTCCCCAGCAAAAGGCTGAGATTTTTTTTTTCCTTTTTCTTTCTTCTTATTTTTTTTCCCCCTTAAACAAGCAGGAATTTCTGGTGGTGGATAGAGGACCAAGGTAAAACTTGAGTCACCAAACATCCCCTAGACAGGAACATGYTGTAACCTCAGGTGTTAAGTGATCCATGAGATTTTACTTTCAGATTTGGGCAGAAAGAACAACTTCAAGGAAAAAAAAACCAAACAAACAACCCCAAAAACCTAAACCACGACAACCCCTCTGWGTGTCAAACCTTAAACTGAAATTGTTATTCAGCAATTTGCAACACTTACTGTCATATTAAAGTAATTTCATTTTATTTTTGCTCGCTGGCTCTGCTCCCGTAACAAAACAGCAAATCTKGGGATTTAAGGGGATATTTGGGAGAGAATTGAAGTTATCCTGAAAGGTTTAGGGGTACAGCCTGTGACCCTGGAAGAGGTGGAAATTTTGAAGCCAAATGTGACAAAACTGTGAGATTTGGGTGTTTTCTCCTCATTTCCAACCTCACTGGCTACAAAGGCTCTGCAACTTCTCCTTTTTTGAATGGAAATATTATTTATAAACATGCAGGAACTTTCACATTCTCCTTTTTTATTTAGGAAAATTTCCAAATGAAAGAAACTTCTGCTCAACCAGCCAATTCCTGACCCCCTCTGGATGATCTCCAGCTGGTTTTGTTCCTTTGCTGGAGCGAAGAGTTGGTAAAAACCAACACACAAACAGAGAGGAAGTTGAATTATTCAACTTTTGGGGGTCCCTTCCAGCCCAGGATGATCCATGACTTTATATCTCAGGAGTTCTTTATGCTACAGGTAGATCCAAGTGGCCAAAAAGGTTAAAATTATTATTATTTTAGGCAGCAAAAGTGGCCAGCAGGAGCAGGGCAGGATTATCCCTCTGTGGAATGGCTGATTTCCATCCTCTCTCCAGGATCCACACCCCTAAAGCTCAGGATGAGGACAAACCCCACGAGATGATGGTTGATACTCACTTTTTCAAAGGCTCTATGACTGTCTTTTGGATCTGATTCACCTGTGGAAAGCAAGAAAGGGAGGATTGCAAGTCTGGATTGTTGGAAAATCCCAAATCCCAATTTGCACAAGGACGGGTTCGTACGGAGCCCACCACGGGATGGGGAGGGATTCTGAGCACAACCACCATGTCCTTCCATCAAAGGAGAGGGAATTTCTCCCATGGGAGCTGAAATCCCAGCCAGAACACTGAGATTTGAGAAACTCCTGTGGGAAAAGGCTCAGGGATGATGATAAAAGGGGAAAGAGGAGAGACACAAGGATTCTGGACAAGGCAGGGAGTGACAGGAYACAGGGAATGGCTTCCCACTGCCAGAGGACAGGGATAGGTGGGATATTGGGAAGGAATTCCTGGCTGGGAGGGTGGGGAGGGGCTGGGATGGAATTCCCAGATTTGCTGTGGCTGCCCCTGGATCCCTGGAAGTGCCCAAGGCCAGGTTGGAGCAACCTGGGACAGTGGGAGGTGTCCCTGCCCATGGCAGGGGTGACACTGGATGAGCTTTCAGGTTGTTTCCCACCCAAACCCTTGTGGGGTTCTGGGATTCTCCATCTCCCAGCAGGAGCAGGACACAACCCCAGCCCTGTGACACCTCAGGACATGGCAGTGACACCGATTTCTGTGTGAGGGCAGGGAGGGGCTGGGATGGAATTCCCAGAGGAGCTGGGGCAGCCGCTGGATCCCTGGGAATGCCCAAGGCCAGGCTGGATCACCTGGAACAGCAAGAAGTGTCCTTGCCCATGGCAGGGGATGGGATGGGATGGATTCAAACCCCTCCCAACCCCAACCATTCCACAATTCCACGATTCCCCCACCATTCCACCATTCCATGATTCTCCCAGCACTCCCATYTTCCAGCCAAAGCCAATCCACCTTCTCCTGGTTGAAGGAGTCCATCCTCTTCATGGCCGTGTCGAAGGCTGTGACCATCTCGAGGAACGAGGGCTCCTGCTCACACAAGGGGTTGGCCAGCAGGTCTGAGGAGATCTTCACAGCAGATTTGGACATGGCTGATGGAAAAGAAACCAGAGAGGGTCACGTTTCCCACTGCCAGGCAAAAAAATAAAAAAAAAATCAGGGAGCTGAGCCAGCCAGGAGAGGTTGAGCAAAACCTTGCAGGGAGATGCTCGCTGGTGGCTGAGAGAAAAGCAAGGAAAAGGCACCAATTCATTCATGTAAACACCCAGAGAAGTGTTTTTATATAAGTTAATCTGAACCACTCCAATGTGAGGCTCGTGATGCTGCCAGAAATAATCCCAGACTAACAAAAGCACTGTTCTCTTAAAAAAAATAAAAAAAAACCAACCAAGAGATGGGGGTTTTTATACATCTTCTCTCGACAGACTATTAAGTGTCACTCTCAGCCTCACTACAGCTCTTCCACGACGAGGAAAAATCACAGTCCATTAAGTCTTTCAAATGGCTTTACAATAAAAAAATCAAGTATTTGAAGTGGATTTAGTGGGAAAGGACCAGACTGACAGGGCTGGGAGACGAGGTTTCTCTTTCCCTCTCTAAACACAAAGAGCAGGGACACAAGTTAAGCATTTTCCCCTCAATGAGTCTGAATTTTTTGCCTGTAGAGAACAAGCCAGGGGGGATATGAAGTCCCTACAGGCCCTGGGAGTGCCACCAAGAAATCCAGAAGCACCAGGTCATGGTCTGACTGAGCATTCYGTTTGTTTTCCATCAGGCACGTCCCTCTTTATCCAAACACTYGGTCTGCAAAGGGAAAATTCAATGACAGAACCACTGCACAAACGAGTGAGAAATTAGGGAAGGTAGAGGATGGAAAAAAAGACTAATAAAAAGGAAAGCATAAATATAAACAAGGATAAAATAGACTTAACAAAAAAAAAAAAAAAAAAGAG
The DNA here is from genome assembly GCA_003546035.1 of Mixornis gularis. Taxonomy (NCBI): domain Eukaryota; kingdom Metazoa; phylum Chordata; class Aves; order Passeriformes; family Timaliidae; genus Mixornis; species Mixornis gularis. Next base: position 29,766 of record QVAJ01000962.1, on the reverse strand, counting down.
GTACTAAAAAAAAAAAATGTTCTTTTTCCTCAGTGCTGGAAGTTATTCCAGTTGGAGACCACAAAGCCAGATGCTCGAGCCGTGCTACGGAGGAGCTTTGGAAAAGACTCCCTTCAGATATTAAAAGTTAAAATCATCTGAATAATGGGGCTTAAGATCATAAATCAAGGGGTTAAGCATTCTGATTTAAAGGTTACACACAATTATAACAGAGAGAGCTCAGAAGCTGCAGAGCTGGGGGAGCTCAATGCAGAACGAGCCTCTCACTCCGGAATAACAAAGCTACCGTATCCATCTATTATCCAAACATTAAGGCTTTAGGCATTTAAACCTTGAAACAGATGGGAWATAATCCATATGTGTGACCACATCTGAGGAGGGATTTGTGCCAGAACGGGACGGAGTTAAGAATGGCAGAACTCCTTGGGCTGGAAGGAAAAAATGAAATTCTTCCTTCACAGGAAAGGATTGCAAGGGAATTGGAGGGAGGGAATGGCAGGGTCACGCTGGGAGGTTGGGAATTGKGAGAGTTTGGGTATGTCCAGGGGGAATTTGGGTCAGGAATTTCCTCTGCATCGCTGATATCACCTGTACAGAAGTGAAAAAGTGGGGTCTGAGAGTCTCGGGGCAGGGAGGAGAGGAGAGAGAAGGGGAAGAAGGAGGAGAAGGAGGAGAAAGGATTGCCTGTCCCTCAGGGTGGCCTTCAGGAGGGTCTGCACTGCTCTTTTGCTCATTAAACATGTGAGCTGTAGCTCCAATTAAAGGAATTTCAGATTTGAAGAGTCCAGAACAGCCAGAGAGCCAACCTGAGCCATGGGAATCCTGTGGGTTACCTGCACCTCATCCCCAAGGAGAGCTTTTACCTCTGCTTAAACAACATCCTCCTGCTCCACAAGATCCTATTTTGTTTGGAAAGAGGGTGGGGAAGGGGGTGAGTGATCTCCAGCCACGGGACAGGGAGTGCTGCTGACACCCCATTCCCTGTTTGCTGGCAGGGCAGTGGAAGAGCCTCGCTGGGATATTTCCGTGCACGGGAATCGCTCTCCTCCTGAGCTGAGCTTTTTGGGAAGAAGGTGGAGACTCGAGCCACCAGTCCCACTTTGCCAGGGAGTGTTTGCAGGCAGGGAAGAACCAACCCCCTGAGCCTGGAGGAATGAGACAGCAGGACAAAAATGCTGCCATCCTCGCCGGATTTGGGGGCTGGATGTTGGGAATGGGCACTGCCAGGTGAGGAGAGCCWTCCTCAGGGATTGATCTGATCCACCTCTTTTTCCTTCAGCCCTCCCTCAGCAGGCTGTGTGCAGTACCTCTCCCTCCACTCATCATTTCAAGCCTTTAAATGAGAAATCAGATCTTCCTGGCTCTGGCCAAGGCTCATTTGTGACTCTGCCATGTAACAGAACGGAAAAAGAAAGTCCTCCCACAGCTCCTCTGGGACTTGAAATGCTCCATATAAACAACGCCCACTGCAAGGGAGGGGAGGGGAATCCTTAACAAGGAAAAACTTAACCAAGGATCCCTGACAATGACCAGAGTCCTTGGAAAGGGCAGTTTTCACCCTGGAAAAACGTCCTGGGTGTCTGATGCTTTTCCCAGCCCTCTCCCTAAGTTGGGAAAGGTGGGAGAGCACGGGAAGAGCCCAGATCTSTGTTTGTGTCAGGCAATATCCACACACACACACACAGAGGTGAGAGGCTGGATGATGGAAARCCCCAAATTTGCCTCCTTCCCACTGCCCTGCCCTGCTGTGACCCCGATCCCAGGGGATGAGAGCTGGCCCAGTGCAGCCCACACCTGTTTGTGCTGGTGCCTCTGCCTTGGCTCCTCGGAGCTGTGGGGGCCAGGCAGGGATTGCTCCAAACCACASGCTGGGAAAAACCATCTGGGTTTGGAACAGCTCTTTGCTGCAGGTTCCTGCCCTGCTCAGCTCACTAACCAGGATCCAACAAACCCAGCTCCACTGGATCCCTCTGTGGGCACAGCAGATTCCAAAAAGAGGGATGTGAAGGGAGCTGGGACAGGGGACAGGACACCTGAGAGGGCAGATGTCACCCCAAACGTGCAGGCAGAGCTGTTTATTGCTTCCTCCATCGCCCACTGCCACCAGGGGAAGCCAAAACAAGCAGCCACCGAGGGAATGAGCTGGGTTATTCCCGAAAGAGAGCTGCCAGGTCAGCATTTCCCACGGGAAACACGGCCAGCTGTGGCCAGCTGTGGCCAGCTGTGCCCTGCAGACCCCCCAGACCCATCCCACCTTCCTGGAGCTCCAGAGAGGGAGGTGAAAGGAGGACTGAAGGAGGTGAAAAAAGCACTGCTGGCACAATAGGCTCAGCTGGAGCTGCTCCTGCTGGATAATCTGAAACCTGGAATAAYGACTCCTGGGTTGTTTGTTTTTTTTTTTTTTTTCAGTGACAGAAATCGAGGCAGAGAAAAGAAAGGGATTTGTCCAAGGCCACAGAGCTGAGGAGACAGGGACTGAGCCCGCAGCACTCYCTGTGTTCCCTGGGCTGAGCTGCTGCTCGCAGCCCTCTCGCAGATGGCCTYGTAACTAAGCAAACTGAGTGGGACTGAGCTCTGGATTTGTTTTCCAGACTTGTCACACATTACTCATGTGATCTCGAGAAAAAGTCACTTCATCTCTCTGCGGCCAAGTTCACAAGTCTATGTATCCTCCAGTCACTTACCCAAATCTGCATCTGTGCTTTTCTTCATATCCTTCTGAAGTTTTTTGGTCTGATCTTCCAATCTGAAAGATGGGAGAAAAGAAGGCAAAGTCGGAATCTTGGAAAGAAAGGAACCCGAGTGCATCATACGTGCAACAAATCATTTACGGGCTGAATATGCTGGCTTCTGGTGGGAGTTAAAAATATCCAGGCAAGGCTCGATGAAGTTCAGTGCAGCTCAACCCTTTTGGGTTGTTTTCAGATGGTTTTTTAACCTTTTCAAGTTGGTGATCTCTTATTCATAGTTCACATATTTCCTGAAAGTTCTCACACTTAGCACAAATGGTAAAGCCAAATGCTTCCAGATGATCCCTGTGAGCTCCTGTGACACAGGCAGGATGGCAAAGCCACTCCTGGTCCTCTGAGGTGCTGGGCTCTTTGGGGACCTCACAATTTTCTGGCAATTTTACGCTTTTTTTTAAAAAAAAAAGCTGCCAGAATCTGCAACCTCACTGCAAATACTTCTGAGGGACACCTTTGAACACTCAGAGAAACCCTGAAGAATGGGAAATTACAGGGCAGAGAGGGATTTGCTCACTGGGAAGAGCATCCCTGGCTAAAATTCCCTGGGAAGATGCAAGGAGAGGAGGGAAGCACGCGGCCGGTCCTGCCCGACCAGTGTGGTTGATACTCACTGCTGCAGCTTCCCATATTCCCTTTCAAAGTCTCTCTCCACCTGTGGAAAGAAGAGATGGAAATCAGCTCCAGGGGACTGCAGGGCAGCCTGGAGCCTGCAGGGAAAGCTGTCCCTGGGAAACGCCCAGCTGAGCCCAGCACAAGCTGCAGCTTCAATGGGAGTTACACCTCAAAAGTAAAGGAAGTCTTGGGGTTTTTGAGTCCCAGACTCTCCTGGAGCTGGCAACAAACACGTTCAGCTCGAGCCAAGGATGTGCTCCAGGACATGGATTGGGAGCTGATGGGATAAATGAGAAGGCTGTAAAAGCAGGGAGGTCACATCCCAGCATGGCTCAGTGCTGGGGGACGAGCTCATGTTCTCTCCCCAAAACTGAGGGGAGCTGCTTCTCCTCCAGCCCCGTTAAGGACCCCGAGGTGGGTCTGGCTGTTTCCTCCTTCCTCATCCTCAACAGGACGGTGAAATTCCCCCCAAACCACCAGTGAGCCTTCCCATCTCTGCATTATTCACCCCCTTGCCCCCACAACAGCTCCTTCCCATTAAATTCTTGGGCTGGAGCACAATCCCAGTGAACTGTGACACCTCCAAAAGGGAGGGGAACCCTGAGCYCCGAGCTCAGAGCTCCAGCCCAGCCTTCTCCCGATGCTACCTCAGCGCCTGCTCCCTCCTACTTGCTAGCTGGCAGCAAACCTCCAGTGATAGGAGATATTTTAAGGAACTTTCTTTCCATGCTGACTGTTTTAACACACTTAAAACATTCATTCCACACCTCGTCAACCAGAGAAGCAAATGGATTTCAATTGACCAGCCAAGAGTAAATCCGTGCGCGTTTGTTGTCATGGGATCAGCGCTGGGTTCAGTTGTGTTGTCAAGCTCCTGTGCTATTAAGGAAATGCAGAGTGCTGGGAGCAGCCAGGACTAGAAGGATCCAAAGGTTTGTTCCAATTCCTCCTGCTGGCCCCGGGATTTTTTATCCCAGGCTTGATGCGGCACCACAACGTTTAATGGGGACGTTTGATTTTCAAGCACAGTCGCTGTTAAAAGCTTGGTGGGTGGGGGGGTGGTTAAAGATGGAGCTCGGTTTTCTTAAAATCTCCTTTTTTCAACATCTTTTTGGGCTGCACTTGAACTCCAGCAGCCTGATCCCAGCTCAGGCAGTGACCAGCCACATTCCAGCCCCATCCCCAGCGCCCAGCTGTCCTCACCATCCGCTCCCACCATCCGGGGGATGCGAGCTGGGCTCTCTCCACCCCCCTTTCCCCTTCTCCAAAAAACCCTCCCAGGAGCTCCAGCTCCCTTTTCGTGCTGCTAAAATTGGGCTCTGGAGAGAACAGACACGGAGCAGTGTGGGGGCAGCTCACACGACTTTGTGCCTGGCGTTGGGGGAGCCGCAGAAATCCGCGGCAGCTGGCGGCCCGCAGGTCAGGTAACCAGCACATAGTAAAAACTCACCCTCCATCCCCGTGCCTGTTCCGGCTGCTAAAATACCCAGGGACTATTGCACTCTATTTATAGGCCTTAGGTGTGAATTGTTTTGGTTGCAAAGCGCACAGGGTCGGGCACGACTCAAAAAATATGTTTTCTCCCCTCCCTTCCCTGCTTTGAAAGGCTGGGGGTGTCGTTCCCTCATCGTTGCCTCTCTGTGTTTAGGAGGATCTGCTCAGCAACCGATTCCTCCAAAAGCTGGAGGGTTTGGCTGTGGAATGCCTGCAAATATTCAGGGTTTCTGTGCCTTTTTTGCTGTCAGATTCGCCCGTTTCTGTGCAATAAGCAAAAGGCATCGTTGCTTAATGGATACGGAGCAACTTCCAGGCTCCAAAGGGGCTCCAGGAGAGCTGGAGAGGGACTGAGAACAAGGGATGGAGGGACAGGACACAGGGAATGGCTCCCTGCTGCCAGAGGACGGGGTTAGATGGGGTTTTGGGAAGGAATTTCTCCCTGTGAGGGTGGGGAGGGGCTGGGATGGAATTCCCAGATTTGCTGTGGCTGTGCCTGGATCCCTGGAAGTGCCCAATGCCAGGTTGGAACACCCTGGGATAGTGAAACATGTTCCTTTCCTCCATGGCAGGGGATGGAGCAAGAYCAATTTAAAGCTCCCTTCCCACCCAAACCATGGTGGGATTTTAGGATTCATTCCATAAAGGCAAAACCTGCCCACCCCGTGACCCTCTGGGTGCTGTGAACCCCCCAAACCTCATGAGCTCCCACAAAACCCCCATCCCAGTGCCGGATCAGGATCCCCCAGAGGGCAGGGTTAGATGGGATTTTGGGAAGGAATTCTTCCCTGTGAGGGTGGGGAGGGGCTGGGATGGAATTCCCAGGGGAGCTGTGGCTGTGCCTGGATCCCTGGAAGTGCCCAAGGCCAAGTTGGAGCACCCTGGGATAGTGAAACGTGTTCCTTTCCTCCATGGCAGGGGATGGAGCAAGACCAATTTAAAGCTCCCTTCCCACCCAAACCATCRTGGATTTTAGGCAAAACCTGCCCACCCCGTGACCTTCTGGGTGCTGTGAACCCCCCCAAACCTCGTGAGCTCCCAAAAAACCCCCATCCCAGTGCCAGATCAGGATCCACACGGGATTGAGGTGACTCCACACRGAGACACTTCAGCTGCCCGGCCTGACTCACATCCCCAGCCCCATCTCTGAGACAGCTGCCCATGGATTGCTCTTATTTTTCACGCCCACAGGCAGCAACTGGCTCCCAGTCCCCACAGTCTGCGAGCTCAAGGAGCCTCCCAGCCACGGCTGGAGCCCGGATATCCCACAAAAAACAGCTCCCAGGAGCTCTGGAGAAGGAAAAGCTGCTCTCACGTGCAGCAGAGTCACAGGCAGAGAGCTCTGCAAGGAGGACAAGCTGGGAATGTTTTGCAGAGCACACAGTAATTCCCACTCCCAGTAGCTATCCACGGTCACATGCAGCCGACAGAGGCTGTGGAGAGGATTATCACRTTAAGAGTAACGAGAACAAGAAGTACAGGCAAGAAAATTACAATATCCTGAAGGGAAGTTTCCGTATTATTAAAATAATCCCACTGCTCCGCAGCCTCTTTCTGAAAACTCCAAATCAAACCGTGCTCTCTGTATTGAACCTTTTTTTTTTTTTTTGATTTTTCTTCCAGGCACAGGGGCTGGGTAATGCAAAAATGGCTCGTCTCGGGGTTTTTATTTAAATCTACATCACGAGCGACGAGCTCTGGAAAGCTTTGAAATAAAACAACGTTCTCTCCTTCACCCAGTTATTTTTATTTTTTTCTTTTGTTTGCAAACACTGGGCCTCCCACCTGTGATCAGATCCCTCCTGCTTGAAGGGCAGGATCATCACCACCACCGTGGTGATGAGGCAACGGAGCAGAGCGAGATTGAAGCCAACACTACAAAGAGATGGAAATAAGGGACTGTCAGGAGCCTTCCTATCCCCCCTGGGGTTCATGTTTTTTCCTGGAGGAGGAAGATGAGCTGATTTCTGTATCTTCCAGTGGTCTCAGCCTCTCTGTGGATCTTGGGAAAAGAGGGAAGTATGTGTTTCCTTCTCCAAAAAATAAGAAACTTATAGACTTAGGCCACGAATTCTGTTCTAAGATGGAATTTCTGCTGGGCTTTTGCCATCCCATCAAGAATTTCAAGGTAAGTCCCGTGGGTGAATATTCTGAGGCAGAGCTGCAGAGTGTGTGTGACATCTGGGATGTCACAGACTCCACCCAGCAAGATCTCCACATCCCCATCCTGCAAGAAAGCTTCCCAGAAAAGCGGCAAAGGGAAAAAGGAGGCACCACCCAACCGCGGAGACCAGTTTGGCCAGAAAAGATTGAAGGAAGAGAGTGAGAAGGAGCAAAATGATTTAACTGGCACCGCTTGGATTCACCCCACCATTCCCATGACATTCACTCCATTGTTTTGGGATTTCCAGCTGGCTGGTGGAGCCCAGTGGAAAGGTGCTGACGGCCACAGCTGCRGTGGAATCCTGCTGCTCATGTCCGACATCCCCGGGGAAGGCAGAGCTGCYGGGATGAGTCAAGGAAGGGAGGTTTGGCAGCTCAGGTCTCCACTCCCTGCCAAGCTGACTCAGGCCAGCAAGGAGGAGGAGGAGGAGGAGCAGGGCGAGTGGTCTGAGTCAGCCCAGGCCAGGGGAAGCAGGGAAGGAGGGAAGCAGGGAGGGATAAAACCTCGCCGGCCCCATCCCGAACGCCCCACGGGCGATGCAGGGCCAGCTCTGCTCCGCTCCCTGCCTGCTTGGATCATCCCAATCCCGGTGAAGGGCAGGGAACAACCTCGGGGGGACACAGGTGAACTTCAGCTGGAGCTGCAGGAGAGCTGGGGAGACGAGACTGCTCCGATGGCAGCGCAGCCTCTGCTGGGAGCCGAGCTGTCCCGAGGGAGGGAAGAACATCTCTGCCATAAGAGGCTTCGTGGCTGGGCAATAAACATGGAGAGATATAATTCTAACAGGTTTAACTCCTATCACTGGGCATTAGTTTAATTGGGCTGTGGGCCCGTGGCCCTGCTGACAGCAGGTCCCTTCTSTGAGCATTAGATCCTCCCACCCGGCTCCCAGAGCCCGGTGACAGCTGCTCTTTTCAGGGAAGAGGAGGGGAGAGATTATGCTGTCTGGAATTGGATTTGCCCAGGTTAAGGTGGAAACAAAGCACAGCCATGTCTGGGGAGGGGGGAGATCACCTCGGTTCACCAGCTGATATTTTCTACCGGGGTTTTCCTTCTCCCTCAAGAGCTAAACTGTGGCTGACACCGTGCCCTTCTCCAAAGGATCACAAGCGAGTGGGCACGGGGAGTCATGACTAATTCCTCGGCAGCCCAGGCAAATTGCTTTTCAGGACTTACTCCTGGCCTAGATCTGACACCAGCCCCAGCATGGAGACAACAAAAAAAGCCTCTCTGGCTCGCTGAGCCTCTCAGCAAAGCCACCCCCCTTCTCCTGACTCCAGTCCCAGGCCTCATGGAGAGCCAAAGAAGTTATCTCCTAACAAATGCTGCTTTTTTTTTTTTTTTTTTTTTAAATCCTTCTCCCTCACCATCCTCTTTTGTGGTCCGGTCTCTGTGAGTGGGAGATCCTCTACCCACAACCACTTCCCTTCTGATGGGCTTGGGATGCAGCCCTGGAGCTGCCACACCTTCCCACTTCCTGCAGCGGGCTCTGGAGCCCAACATCTGGAATATCCCAGCCCTTGGCTGCTGCTGCTGCTGTTCCCCAACGCCTGCACAGATGGAGCATCTCAGCCTGCAGCTGGGAGGTAAAATTTGGGGGCCTGCAGCTCAAAGCAACCCCATCCCTTCCACACCACGGCATGGAATGCCTGATCCCGGGGGATATCCGTGGTTTCCTGCCCTTTGTTCGGCTTTGAAGAGCTGCACTCTTCAAAGTTCCAAGTTTTTGGGCTTCCTGTTTTCTGCTTCCCCTGTATCTGGTGCCTGGAGAGCAACACCACCACCACCACCATCATCATCATCATCATCATTATCATCACCATCATCCCAGGGCAGAGTAGAAGCCTTTCAGAAATCAGTTTCCAGCTTTGTTGACACAAAATCTTGTTCCTGGGGAGCTGAGGAAGGAAGGAAGGAAAAGGAAAAAAGGGCTGGGAAGGCTCTGGGTGCTGAATGAACCTCTGCCTGCCGGATATTCTGAGCTGTTCTATTTAATACACACACATGTATATATAAGCAAAGGCTGCCAACTGCTTCAGAACAGCACATTCCAGCAGCTCCGGGGAAGGGAAGATCTCAAAGGTGCCACAGCTCATCTGCAGGGAGCCTGAGCTCAGGGATGGCTGATTTTAGGGGAGAAAAACCTCTCCCAACAGCAAATGCAGCAGGAGAGGAGGAAAACCAGCAAGGAWATGTAATATATTCAACTGGGATGTGAGAATGGGTGGGCTGGAGATGCCCAGCAGAGCTGGCCAGGACACCCAGAGCTGCAGAGCAGTTGGTTCTTGCCCCAACCTGGAAGGACATCGGCGTTGGGAGCACTGGGAAAGGCAAAATGTGGTGGAGCAAGGAATGTGTGGGCTCCTGACACGAGCTGGGAGAGGTGTGAAGAGCTGAGGCTGGGCTGCCTCACCTGAGGGATCACAGGCAGCAGCACCTTGCTGGTGGATCACCAGCCCCTGGAAAAGGGCAGCTGAAAACAGGGAAAAACCACGGAGGAATTTTTACCAGTCCTCGTCTTCGTCGCCTGCCTGGCTGAAATCCTGTACTGACAGTTTGGAGCTGTTACAGAAAATCGCTGCTCCACGGCAGCAGACAACCACCAAATCCTTTAAAATAAAACATGACAATCAAGCCTTGAAGGGAGTGGTGGGATTAGCCCTCTGCCTCCAGGGAAAATGTCATGTCCCAAGGAGAAACTGCCCCACAAACGCGGGTGGTGCCCACGCATCCTGCGGAATTAGCCGAGTGTCCCGGGGAGGAAGGATCAGGGATGTCAGTCTGTGCAAGGGATTAGGTCACCAGCACCGGTAGAGGGACAAGCTCTGCCCCACTCTGCCTCTCAGGGCTCCCTTTTTTTAGAGCAGGTGTCCAGGTGAGTTTTCAGGGCCAGCTCCTGGGAGGTTCCACAGCTTTTTTTTTTTTGGGGGGGGGGTTTTTTGACACGGGACAAATGCAAAGCCAAGCTGCTTAAGAAGGGAAAATACCACAGCCAGCTGCAAGCAGCAGCACTTGGGGTAGGAGCCTCAAATCCACGGGAATACAAAATGCTTTTTTAATTTGCTTTTAAAGCAAATGCTGTGCAGCACAAATTAATTCACGCCCGAGCACTAAGCATCTCAGCTTATAAGCCTTTCTTTGGAAACAGTTATATTCAGCGATCTGAACCACTCCTCCTCCTCCATCTGCTCCGAAAGGATGAACAAACAAGCCATTGCTGAAAGAAGGAAGGAAGGAAGGAAGGAAGCAAACCCGTTCAGCCATCTCCGAGGAAAACTGTGCCAGACCAAGAGAGCTCTTTCCCCCTTACCACACACACACGCACATACACCCCTCCCAAAAAAAAAAAAAAAAA
>QVAJ01000961.1:12379-23338 GCA_003546035.1 Mixornis gularis | reverse complement strand
TGTGATCCTGGTGGGCACAGCTGGGCTCTGTGTGATCCTGGTGGGCTGCAGGGCAGGCACGAGCCACCCCAGGCACTCTCTCCTCATCCCTGGCCAGGTTGGCACCATCAGGCTGCTGCCACAGCATCCCGGTGCTCCACAAGGCCCCTCTGCACCCCTTGGAGCACATCCTGCTCTTCCCACCTGCCTGCTGCAGGGTCTGCAGGGAGGGAGAGGAGCTCTGCCTTCCTCCCAGGCAGCTGGGGGAGGGATGGACATGACTTGAGGCCAGATCCATAACCTGTGACCAAAACTGAAGGGGTTTGGGGGCCTGGGGACTGACAGGACATGTAGGATGGCCACATGCTCCAGGCTGGACATGCCCCCAGCAGCTCCCCAGCACCAGGACAGGCACTTTTGGCCCATCCCCATGTTTCTCCCATTCCAGTTTGGCCCGGAGCGGGGCGGCTGGAGCCTTTCATTGGTGACGGGGCGGCCTTGGCGAACAAAAGGCGCTTTCTTCACCCCGCACGGGGCAGAGCACACCTGCCCGCCTTGGCACCRCCGCCGGTGCCCCCGGGGCTGGGCGGCACCGCCGGCACCGCGCCGATTCCCGGTTCCCGGGCGTCAGCAGCCCCGGCATCCCTCCCCGCCCGCCCCAGTCGCTGCCGGAGCCGGCGGAGGCTGCACGCTCGCGGGGAGCAGAGCCGCCGCCACCTCCTTGTCCCTCCGTCAGCGCCTCAGGATGCTCAAGGCTGCCTAGAGCCCGGGGGAAGGTCCCGCTGGTGCTGCCGCTGCTCTCTGGGTACCCCTGACCCCGAATCCCAGCCCGCCGGGACCCCCAGCTCGTAGGACGATAGGCAGGAGGAGCACGGAGCCTCCCAAGCCAATGGATCAAAAACTGCAGCTCCAGCGCGAGGAGAAGAACATCCCCAGGGCCGTCCGGGCGGCTTTTTGCCTCCTCCAGATCCCGGAGCCGGATCCCTTCAGCCTGTGGGTTTAGGTGGTCCCTCCCACCCGGCTCCGCCTCTCCGGGACCCCCGGTGTCACCGGCAGAGACCCCCGCTCGTCCTCGGCACTGGGGTCCCTGATGGACCCTCCAGGTAGCTGTGGGGGCAGAGGGGATGCTGGCCGGGCAGAGGGAYCAGTTTTGTGTGCTCCGGGTGGGGTGAAGGACAGGGGACAATGTCACCCTGGGGCAGCTGGGGGGACGGCGGGGGTGGCAGGTGATGGGGCAGCTGGGGGGCACTGGGGGGCTGTGCTGGGAGAACTCCCTGAAATGTGGCTGGATGGGAGAGCCCGGCCAGCTGGAGGGATGGGCTGGGTGTCCCCAGGGTGTCCCTGTGCCACAGGGTGCCCCGGTTGGGGCAGGGTGCCCCGGGGTGCTTCCCGAGCAGCGTGGGAATGGGGACTTTGCCCTCTCTGGGTTGTGACAGGAACAGGCGACTCTGGGGACACACGCTCCTGTCCCCATCCTGCTCCTGTCCCCATCCCCACCCTCGGGGTGGCTTTGTCCCACCCCRCAGCAGGGCCGGGAGCTCGGTGACCCCGGCTCTGTCCCCTCGGCTGCTCCAGCTGCCAGCCAGGGCGGGCTGGAGGGGACACAGGGAAGGGACGCGACCTCCGGCGCTGCCAGCTCTGGCTCCTCACCCCGCGTCTGCGTGTGGCCCGGGTCCCGGAGGAGGGTTAATCCTCCAAATCCCCCCCGCGGCATTTCTCCCAGGAGGGGCCCCTGGGAGCGGGGAGCTCCCCCCTCGCTGGAAACCCTCCTGGGAAGCGCAGCCCAGCCCTGGCCGGAGGCAAATACCTGCGCGGGGCACGGCCTCCCCACGCTGGGTGCCAGCGGCCGGGCGCGGGGCCAGCCTGGGTGCGGAGGAACTGGTGGGCGCGAGGTGCGTCCGGACCGCCRGCCCCGCCGGGATGGGACAGGGGACACACGCCCCACACACGTGTCCGCCCGGATCGTGTGTCCCCATGCACGCCGCGGGGGCACGGGAGCAGGGAGATCCCCCCTCGCCATGCCGGGGAGCCTCGCAGCAAACACGCCAGGATAGAGCTGGGGGGTTGATGGCAGCTCCCCAGCAAGTATCCCCGTGCCTCAGTTTCCCCGCAGCGCTGCCCTGGCAGGGGTGGGTGCTGCTCCCCACTGATGTCCCTCTCCCTGCCCGCAGGATCCGGCCTGCCCGGCACGGCGCTGAGCACCACATGAGTGTGGGAGCAGCATGGCCAGCGACGCGAGGATGGGGGAGACCCCGGCGCGGTGGAGAAGATCCGCGGAGGCAGCGCAGGACTCCCGGGGGATGGAGAACAGCGGGATGCTTTTATCCCGAAACGCCGCTGCCGAACTGGGACTCCCGCCTTACCCYGAGCCCGGCAAGCTGAGCTACGGCGTGGAGAAAGGATGTCCCTGGAGGGGCTCCGAGGGATGTTTGGGACCCGTCCGGGAGCTGGCCGGTGGCCGCCTGGGTTGTCCCTACCCACCGGCCCCGCCGTGCCTGCGGGACGCGCTGTGCCGCCCCAAGGACGGAGCCGAGCTCCCCCCGCTGCTGCCCCCCCGGAAYGGGCAGCCCAAGGCGGGCTGGGGGGAGCCTTGCAAGGATCGCCCTGGGCCGCGCTGGGCTGAGGCCGTGCTGGCCCCTCTGGCCCTTTACAGCCACGCGTATCACCGCTACCCCCTGCCCGTGCCGGGGCTGGACGCTCCGCGCCCCGGTACCGCCGGCAAACCCCGCACCGCGGCGGGGGACGCGGCAGGAGACYCCCCGGCTTTCCGCCACTGCCCCTTCCTCGTGGAGGCCAAGCACAGCCCCTTCCTCCTGTCCTCGCTGCTGCCCACCGCGCCCCCGGCCGAGCCCCCGTTCGCCGGCTCGGGGGTGGAGGGGCCGGTGGGCGACGGGCGGTTCGGCGGCGTGGACTGGCGGCTGGGCTCCTACGCGCCCACCTGGGGACAGCCCCTCTACCTGGGGGTCCCGCCGAGGTGCAAGGCGGCCCTGACCCCCTTCGACGACTGCTCCAGCTCAGGGAACAAGGTAGGACACCTCGGAGAGGCTCCGAGGAGGAGGAGGATGCTCGGRGGTCTCGGTGCTCCCCGGAGGTGACAGCGGCTCCTCCCTCACCTGATCGCGGCTGGGAGCGGCGGGTTGAAAAAGAGCTCCGGAGGGGTCACAGCTCCCCCCTACACGGGGGTCCCAGCCCCCCAAGCGCCGGGACGCCGCTCCGCCGGGGTGACGCCGCTCTCCGCGGTGTCCCTGCCGGTGATGCCACCACCCCCGGGGCTGAGTCACGGCGGCGGGAGCCGCGGCACGGGGGCGGCGAGAGGCAGCGCTGCCAGCCCTGGGCGCGCCCGTCGCACCCCGTGCGGCTGCGGCTCCCCATTCCTTTCCCACGCTGGCAGCGGGGGACACGGGCACCCCAAGAACCCGGYACCGGGCGCTGGGAAGCACCGGGCGGGTGCCCAGCCTGGCAGCGGGGTGGGGAAACTGAGGCAGGAGAACGGAATGCTCCCCATCGCCCCCTCGCAGGGATGTGGGTGACAGGAGCGGGACGGGCWCCCACACCTGAGGTGACGCCGGCCCCTCTGCTCCCTTCCAGGAGTTTTACGCCAAGAAAGAAGCCGCGTTCCACCCCTCGACCAAAAACCACGCGGCGTCGCAGCTGCTGGGCAAGAGCCAAGCAGGGCAGGACAGAGACGGGGAGGGGGAGCCGGCGGTGCCGGAGCTGCCGGGAGCCCCGTGGAGGGACGGCCGGGCGGGGGGCAGCTCGGCGGTGCCCGCTCCCCATCCCCGCACGCCTCCCTCCAGCGCCAGCCACSCTCTCTTCCTCCTGCAGCCCGGCCCGGGGGGCTGCGGGGTGCCCTGGGTGGGCTCACGGCCTCATGGAGCCGAGTTTTCCATGGACGCGGGGCCGGGCCGGCCCTCGGAGTCCAAAGATGAGCGCCTTGGCTACCAAAACGCTCCTCCCGGCTCGCCCCCGGAGCCCAACCCCTCCCCTCTGCCGGCGGACGGGCACTACCCCGCGGCTCTCGCCAAACCGGAGCCTCCCCCGGCCTGTCTGTGCCCCACCCCGRGCTGCGATGGGTGCCCGGGGGTGGGCTGCGGGGTGCCCAACCCCTTCGAGCCCACCCTGGGCATGGCCGGGGGGCGTTTCCCGTGCCCCCCCAGCAACCACACCAAGCTGAAGAAGACGTGGCTGACGAGGCACTCGGAGCAGTCACTGCCTCGCTCCAAAGTTTCCCGGCGGGATGGGGGCCCCGAGCCCCTCGGGGAGGGCAAGCGCTCGGCCAAACGCTCCCACGGCACCGCCGAGGGTCCCCGAGCTGCCGGCGAGGGCGCCGGGGCGGCCAAGAGGGGCACCAAAGCCACGGCGTGCCCGGGGGATGGCACGGAGAGCGCGGGGGACCCCGAGGAGAGGAGGATGGAGCTGGGAGACGGAGGTGAGGATGCACAGGATACTCAGMGGGGCGGGGGGAGAGGGCGGGGGCAGCGCCCAATCCCAAGGGAATTTTACATCCCGGTTCCCGGCGCCCACAGCAAGAGCTGGGAACACGTGTGGGCAGCGGAACCTGCTGTGTTGGGGTTTTTCCCGGCGTGAYCGGGTCTGGCACGGATCAAAACGTCCCTTTGGGGTCAGCGTGGTACCCTCGGGTGGGATTCCCCAGGGTTGGGAGTGCAGTGGCTGGCTCAGGGACTCCTCGGGGTGGTGTTGGCATCCCGGCCGTGACCTCTGAGGAACTCCAGCCCTACTTTCCAGCCCTACTTTGTGGCCCAGTTTCCAGCCCCCGCCACAGCGTGCCAGTCACGGGATCCCAAAATCCCGGCATGGTTTGGGTTGGAAGAGACAATAAAACCCATCCAGTCCCACCCCCTTGTCATGGGCAGGGACACCTGCCACCATCCCAGCTTGCTCCAGCCTGGCTGTAGACACTTCCAATCCCTCCCAGCTGCTGTGGATGGGGCTCCACGGTGTCCCCAAGCATTGTCTGTGTCCCCAGGGGCTCCACGGTGTCCCCAAGGATTGTCCGTGTCCCCAGGGGCTCCCCTATGTCCCCAAGCATTGTCCGTGTCCCCAGGGGCTCCACGATGTCCCCAAGCATTGTCCATGTCCCAGGGGCTCCACGGTCTCCCCAAGCATTGTCCATGTCCCAGGGGCTCCACGGTGTCCCCAAGCATTGTCCATGTCCCAGGGGCTCCACGGTGTCCCCAAGCATTGTCATTGTCCCCAGAGCCGCCGAGCCGTGCGGGGGAGCCGTGGTGCCTGCAGAGCCTGCCCTGCACGGCGCTGCCCCCCGGCATCCCCCGCTGCTGTTCCTGTGTCCCCCGCGCCGGGGGGGACCCCGAGGGTGAGGAGGATGAGGAGGAGCCCCCCGAGAGCACCTGCAGGCTGATGCATTTCCGCAGGTGAGCTCGGCAGGACGCCTCAGGGGGGCAGTGGAGCATCTCCTTTCTTTGGAAAATCCCTTTTTGTCACCCTGCTTTGGAATGCCGCCTTCTGCCAGCCCRTTTCAGAGTATTTCCTTTTCCTCACCCCACTCCTGAGCGTCTCCTCTTCAGAGCAGCCCCTCCCTTCACCCCACTTTRGAGCATCCCTTCTTGTCACCCCATTTTTGGGACATCCTCTCTGTCACCCCACTTTGGGACACCCTCTCCCATCACCCCGTTTTGGAGCATCCCTTCTTGTCACCCCATTTTTGGGACATCCTCTCTGTCACCCCACTTTGGAACACCCTCTCCCATCACCCCGTTTCGGAGCATCCTCTCCTCTCACCCTCATTTGGAGAATCCCCTCACCCCACTTCTGAGCATCCTCTCCCACCACCCCGATTTTTCCCCTCTTGTCTCATCACCCCATTTCGAGCAGCGTCACTTTGTCCCCTCTCTCCCTGCAGGTTCACCCTGGGTGACAACGGCGACCTGAGCGTCGATGGCCTCTGCACCCTGGGGGAGGCCCAGGGGGAGCTGCTGGAAGTGGCCAGCCCTGATCTGGGGGGCAGAAATCTGGGGGGCAGGAATGTGGGGAGCAGGAATGTGGGGAGCAGCCTCTGCCTGGCCAAATACCTGCTGGAAGTCCTGGGGGACACTTTGTGCGCCGCCATCCGCAGGGACAGGGACACGTGGCCAGGAGCCCCTGGTGGGCCYGAGGGTAAGCAGGGACCRGGGTGRGGGTGACATTGGGGACACTGGGGACACACGGAGGTTGTTGAGGTTGTGTTTCCCGCAGGGGTGACGGGCTGGAGGAGAGGGGAAGGAGCTCCCCGGCTCTGTGACTCCTGCCAGCGTGGCTTCTTCAACTCCCACTGGAGCTGYGCCAGATGTGGCTTCCAGCTGTGCCCCGACTGCCACCGCAGCAGGAGGGAGGACATCGGTATGGGGACAGGGAGGGGTGGCAAAGGGGGTGTCAGCCATGAGGGGCTCAGTGGGGACAAACTCACCCTGTCTCTGACACAGAGGGTCCTGCGCCGCCACCTGAGTGCACCCCCGGCCGGGACCACCACGTGTCACCCCTGGTCCCCACGCAGTTTGTCCCCACCTGTGGTGAGTGTGTCCCCCAGCCCCAGAGCCCCCCTTTGGCAGCTGCTGGAGGGGTTGACACCCCTGTCCCCACCTGTCCCCAGTCCTGACCCAGCTCTGGAAGCTCCTGCACGAGGTCAGGGACAAGTTTGGCATCGAGTCTCACTGTCCCTGCGGGGAGGGGAGCCTGGAGGAGCCCCCGGGCAGGCAGGTACGGCGGGGGGGGGGTGTGGATAGAAAAGGGGGTGCAGGTGCACCCCAAGTCCCGCACGGGGCGTGTCTGGGGCGTGGGATGTGGCTCCCACCTGGACCCCCAAGTGATCGGGGCTGTTGCAGGAGCCGCCAGGGGCCGCGGTGCCCCCCCGCAGCCACGGCCCAGCCGACCCCGCCCGGCCCATCAAGGAAGGTAGGGCCGGCTGCGACCCCCCCGCCGCGGGCATGGCCCCGCTCCGGGGGGGTCAGGGATGCTGCACCCCCTCCCCTTTTTTGGGGTGCTGGCTAAGGGGTGACACACAGAGGACGGCATGAGCAACCCTGACCGTGTTCTCCCCTCCCCACCCCGAGCAGAGAGCCCCGAGGAGGGGCCGCCGTCCCCGGGGCAGCCCCCGGCGCGGGGGGGGGCCGTGCAGACCACCACCCTCTGCGACCTGCTGGCCTCCACCGCCGTCAAGCTGTGCCTGGGGCAGGACGGCGTGCGCATGGCCTTCGCCCCGGTGGCACCTGCACTGCCCAGTGTGAGTCCTGTGGTCGTGGGGACACACCGTCCCCTGCTGTCCACTCTGTCCCCTGCTGTCCACCATCTCCCGGGCTGGTCACCGTGTCCCCTGCTGTCCACCCTGTCCCCTGCTGCCCACCCTGTACCCCGGTGCCCATTCTGTCCCCTGCTGCCCACCCTGTCCCCTGCTGTCCACTCTGTCCCCTCATGCCCACCGTCTCCCCTGCTGCCCACACCATCCCCTGCTGTCTACCCTGTCCCCTCGTGCCCACCCTGTCCCCTCGTGCCCACCCTGTCCTGTGGTGCCCACCCCGTCCCCTGCTGCCCACCCTGTCCCTTGCTGCCCACCCCACTCTGGGGGCTGGGGAGGGGTCAGCGTGGGCTGAGGGTCTCCCCAATTTCATCCTCCCCTCCCCAGGACAATCGCCTGACCAGCATCCTGGACAGCATCATCGCCCACGTAGTGGAGAGGAAGATCCAGGAGAAGCAGGTGGGGGCCGAGCTGAGCCCCCCCAGCTCCCCGGACCCCCCTGCATCCCACTGCACCCTGTCCCCCAGCGGGCTGCTCTGGCTGCACGACCCCGGCCACGCCAGCAACTACAAACTGTTCCAGGAGCACTGGCGGCAGGGCCAGGTGAGCCCCCCACCCCGGCCCTGGCTGTGGGGTGACACCCCGGAGCCCCCCACCCCGGAGCCCCCCAGCTTTTCCCCGAGCCCGCTGAGCGCCGGCTGCCCTGGCAGCCTGTGCTGGTTTCAGGGCTGCAGAAGAGGCTGGAGGGGCGGCTGTGGGTGCCAGAATCCTTCCAGCCCTCGGGGGAGGAGGAGGAGGAGGAGGAGGAGGAGGAGGTGATGAACCTGCGGGCACCGCGGAGCCGAGTCCGCATGAGCCGCCGGGAGTTTTGGGATGGCTTTGCCGCCAGCACAGGTGAGGGAACGAGGAGCGTGTGGGATCCCCGGTGTGATTTTGGGGTGAGATGTGAGGGGAGCCAGGCTCCACCCTCGATGTGACACCGGGCTCCCTCCCACAGCGTCCCCGCAGCAGGAACAGAGCAGCGGGGACCTGCTGAAGCTGGAGAGCGCCTTTGGGGACACGGAGCTGAGCCGGTAGGTGACAGCACAGGGCGACATCGCCCCCATGTCCCCTCCCCACCACCACCGAGGCTGGGCCAGCGGGGCTCGGTGGGGTTTGGGGAGGGGGTCCTGAGTGTCACCACGCCCCCCTGTGCCACAGGGCCACCAACCTGCGGGCCAGCCTGCCCCTGCCCGAGTACTGCGGGGCCAGCGGCAGCCTCAACTTGGCCACCTACCTGCGGGGACAGCGGGGACAGCGCTGGCTGTGCCCGCGCCTCCGTGTGGCTTACGGTGAGTGCGGTACCGGGGCTTGTTTTTTGGGGATTCGGGGTTTTGGGATTCGGGGATTTGGGGGGCACCCGGGCTCCCCCCGCTCACGCCGATGCCCCATGCTCACCCCAATCCCGCTCCCAGGTGTTCGTCCTCAGGAGCGGAATTTCGGGACCAAAAACCTGACGGTGGAAGCGGCCGATTCCATCACCGTCCTGGCCCACGCAGCGCCGGCCCCGCGGGGTACGGAGGCACCCTGGGGGTCCCCCCATGCCGACCCCCGTGCCCAGCGTCCCCCTGACCCCTCTGTGCCCTCCTCAGAGGTGCTCCTGCCAGGGGACACGGAGGAGCTGGACGCGACACTGCGGGAGCGGCTCAGGGGCGGCGGCCGGCCCGGGGCTCTGTGGCACATTTTCCGTGCCGAGGATGCGGGGAGGATCCGGGAATTCCTGCGGAAGGTGGGTGACACCACCACAACCCCCAGCCCCGCTGCAGCCCCCCGGCTCCGCTCACCCCTGGCACCACCCCACAGGTATCGGAGGAGCCGGGGCAGGAGGGGGTGGGCACGGCGGAGCCCCCCAGCCGCTACCTGGACCCCTCCCTGCGGCGGCGGCTGCGGGATGAGTGCGGGGTGAGCGGCTGGAGCCTCCTCCAGTTCCCGGGGGACGCCGTGCTGGTCCCCGCCGGAGCTCCTCACCAGGTAGTTTGGCCCGGAATCCCACCCCTAGAGGCTGTGTCAACCCCCCCGGGGGAAACTGAGGCACGGCAAACCCCGATGCGCCCGCGCAGGTGCAGAGCCTCAGCGGCACCATCAGCGCGGAGCAGCGATTCCTGTCCCCGGAGAGCGCCGTCCGCCTCCTGGAGCTCGGCACCGACCCTGCCGCGACCCCGCGCCGGCTCCGCGGTCAGGTGGGTGTTCTGGGGGGGGATTTGGGGGGTGCCAGGGTGCGGGTGAAAGGTGCTGAGCCCTCTCTTTGCGCCCTGGCAGCTGGACGGGATGATCTTGGCCGCCGTGCGGGATGCCCTGGGGGTCCTGCGGGGCTGCAAGTGAGACCACGGCACGACGGGAGGACAGCGGGAGCCTCGGTCACGGTCACGGTCACGGCTGGGACACGGCGGGGAGCCGGGAGCCGCCGCCTTCTGCTCGGGGTTTTGCTCCAAGAGTTCCGGGGGGGGCTCGGGGCAGGAGGAATAAAGAGTCCAGAGTGTGCCGGGGTCACTGGCAGCACCAGCACCCACCTCGGTGTCTCCCTTTATATCCCCCCTCCATCCCATCGGGGTCAGGGGTGCCCCGGGGAGGGCCAGGATGGTCACAGGGAGGGCCAGGGTGGTCTCCCTTCACCCCCTCTTCATCCCTTTGGGGTCAGGGATGCTCCAGTGGCACCACTGGCATCGTGTTCGGGGTCTCCCTCCATCCTCCTTCCATTCCATCAGGGTCAGGGATGCTCTGGAGTCATCACCAGCATCCCCCCTCCATCCCAGTGGGGTCAGGGGTCATTTCCCTTCATCCTCCTCCATCCCATCATGGTGGTCTCCCTTCATTCCCCCTCCATCCCATGGGGGTCAGGGATGCTCCGGTGTCCCGGGATGGAGTGAGGTGGCAGAGTCGGGGGCTGGCAGCATGGCACGGTCCTGCCCACGTGCCACCCGTGCCACCGGTGGGATGAGTTTTGCCTGGGCTCAGCCCCAGCAACCTCACTCACAGCTGGGAACAGCTGGATGGTGCTGCCCAGAGGTTGGAGGACCTAGCGTGCTGTTCCATTCTGTCCGATGTAGGAAAACGACAGAACACCACCGGGCAATTAACACGGGGCAATTAATTAACACCGGGCAATGGGCCCTGGGCAATTATTAACCCTGGGCAATGGGCACTGGAAAATTATTAACACCAGGCAATGAGCACTGCACAAAGGGCGCTGTGCAATGCGCACCGTGCCGTGAACAAGACGACATGGGCACCGTGCGCTGGCCCCTGTGGGATCAACACCGCCTAATTAACTCCGCGTAATTAACTCTGCGCCACGCACTCTGCGCCACGGTCCCACCCGGTTCCTTTAAGGCCAAGTCCCGCCCGATATGAGTGTCAGCAACATTAACCAATCAGCAGCGAGCTGCGCTGGTGGTGTAACCAATAGGAGGCGGGCAAGGGGGCGGGGCCGGCGCGGCGGAGCCCCCGGCGCGGTGAGTGCGCGGCGCATGCGCGGGGCGGCGGGAGCGGGGGGGTCCCGGAGCTCCCCCGGAGACCCCCGGAACCCGCCCCGCTCCTGCTGCACCCCCCGAGCTTCACCGCAGCCCCCCGAGCTTCACTGCAGCCCCCCGGCTCTTTCTGCAGCCCCCCCAATCTTACTGCAGCTCCCCCCGACCTTACTGCGTCTCCCCCAGGCTTCCTGCAGCCCCCCGACCCTTATTGCATCCGTCTGA
>QVAJ01000958.1:2019-25623 GCA_003546035.1 Mixornis gularis | reverse complement strand
CCTTCCTTCCTTCCTTCCTTCCTTCCTTCCTTCCTTCCTTCCTTCCTTCCTTCCTTCCTTCCTTCCTTCCTTCCTTCCTTCCTTCCTTCCAACTTGGTTTGTGATGGGCTTGTTTGTCTATCTGAAGCAGCTGCTTATTCATATGTTTTTAGAAGATGGTTTTTCCAGACCTGGCCCCAGACTTTCCCCCTCCAAATGATTAAACACTGTTTTGTTTACACTGAAGGCAGTAGAGCTGATATGCATTCTGTTTCTTAGCCTGTAAGCTTGTAACAAACTGACCGCTTTATTCAGCCTCTTGATTTTAACAGGGAACATTATTTAGTACCACGTGCAAGTTGGCATCTTAACTGTGAGAAAAATAGCGACTGATTCATTGTTCAGCTGATGGGAGGAATTACCTTCATCTCTGAGTGATTCATCTTGATTCTTCCCACGCCAGGAATCATGAAGTAATAATTTAAAGCCAACTCAATAGATTGTAAGGTCTGTATAATATATATATAGTGGGAAAGCCTGTGCTTAGAACACATTGCTGGTGGACAAAAGCAAAGTGTGGGGCTGTCCCGTTGCAGAGGATCAATACTGCAAAGATGGAAGCATGGTTACAGAAACAGATGATTTTCCCCCACCCATGGTTCCCTCTGGAAAGCTGGCTCTCAGAGGACAAGGTAGAAAAAGAAACAAGGCAGAGAAAAGGCATAAAAAATTTATTGTAGGCAAAGAAAGATCTGTGCAGGGAAAGAGTGACAAAAATTGAACTGCTGCATATACTGATCAGACAAATAGGACATGGTAGAGCATCCTAAATCAGTGCAAAGCCTGGTGCTTGCCTGCTTGCACGTGAGACAAACAGAGGACAGGTGACAAAAAGGGAAAGCACACAAGCTGGAAGAAAATAGGAGGAAAAAGGAGTTAGGAAAGCAGCAACACAAAGCAGATACTCCAGGACTCAGTAACCCTGAAAGATAGAGATAATGAGAAACACAGCCAGGAAAATAACTCAAAGACTAGAAGGATTCAGGTTCCCTGTTGGAAGACGGGGTAGTAGGGGTGACCTTGGAGACAGATTGTAGAGTATTTATCTGCCACCAAACAATTTCTTTCAGGATTCTGCTATGGCCTGGACTAAGGGCTGCATGAGACAAAAAGACAGTGGATATTGTTCCCATGGCACAGCTTTAGCAGGTCCAGAAACAGAGGGGTTTCTAACCCTGACCTAGCACAGACTAGAAAGCCCTGCTGTGGCGTCAGGGGAACACAGGCAGGGCAGCCCTGCAGACCAGGACCAGGTTATGGATTCACTAAGTGAACACTCTGAAACACTGTAATTGCCATCTGGGCTGCATTATTGCAATATGGGGGTTTTTAATGGAGAGTTAAGAGCAGTGCTGACCTTTAAATACCCTAAGTATTTTAAAGCTGTACTAGAAGATTTTACACCCATTATTTATTAGCATTATAAGTAAATGAGTTATTATCATTCATGAATTCTGTAACAGTCAATTTGTTCCTCTGCCCAGAGCCTTGAAGTGCCTATTTCACAATTTCTTAGAGATGTAACCATAGGAACTAAGTGGTTGCCAACATAAACCCTCACAATTAATGATGATAAGCTTTCACCCTATTGAGTGATAGTGAAATGTACACAGAGCTGATGAAATGCACCTCAAAGGCCATGGGACCCTGAAGGCAGAGGCACATCGAGTGGCTGTGCAACACTCAATTGTGTTGCACTCAGCTGTGCTGCCTCAGTGAGTGCATTGGCTCAGCTGTGCATTTTTGAAACTCTCACTCAGAAAAGTGTGCTGTGAAATGGAAGACCAAGGAGACAGATTTTCTGCCCCGGAAAGCAGAGATCCCTCTGAGCTGTAATAGGGAGCAAAGACAGTGCCCTTGACCCACTCCCTGAGCATCACAGAGGAATGGATAATGGCAACAGAGAGAAGCCACCCAATTCCCCAGGGACACCAGGAGAGCTGCAGCAGTGGAGGGCCGTGCTCAGGAAATATGGAGCAGCCCCCAGAGCTCCCTCCCTGCTGTGGAGCACCCACCTTGGATGAGGTATTCACCTGTGAATGCCTCCTGCACTTAAATATCTTCTGTGGAGATCATTCCTGTCCCTTTCATACTGGCATGAGTATTTTGTCTCTGTTCCCCTCTGAAGAGGTGGGTTTGTTTTTTTCCCTAAGCATCCATTGCTGGAGGATAGACTCCAGCTCCACTGCAGATGATCATCCTTACATGGGTGTGTGATTTCCAAGCAATAGCATGATTTTCCCAAGAAAGGCTCACAAATAGTCCATCTCTGGAGGTGATAATTTTATATGCTTAAATACCAGGCCAAGGACAAATGCTTTTGCTCTTGCTTGCCTTTGACCAGGAAGGCGCAAGACCTTCTTGCAGGGAAAAATGTTCAGTAACACCTGAAAGCAAACTGGTTTTTTGCCAGGGAGGGCATATTCATTAGGAATTTTTGACATTTATGGCAACAGGTTCAGAGGACCCCTTGAATGACATCTTCATTTACTGCTTCAAGAGAAATATCCGGATAACTTTTCCCATAGCATGCTATTGTAGAAATTAAAATATGGAAATTAGAGGCATCCTTGCAAATGGCTTGGGGCTTCATGAGGTGGGTCTATCAGAAAGAGATACAAGACCTTCCTGTTTCTGAGATTCTTCCCAGAGTGATGCTGTGGAAGAAGATCCTGGGTGTGCTCCAGCTTTAGAGAAGGAAAGAGTTATTTGCCCATAAGGTAGTGGAGAACACAGGAACAGTCACCTGGGGCCTGACCAAAAGGGAACAGAGCCCTTTTGCTGCCAGGGAGATGTTTAAGGAGAGGGTGCAGGGAAGTGTAAGCAGCACATGAGGGGCTGCAGGTACATCTCCAGTCTGGCAGCAAGTAGGGAGTGAGGGGCTGCCAGAGCCAATGGGATCAGCCCTGCACAGGAACAGAACAGAGAGTTTTACATTTAAATCTTTGTGAATGAAAACCTCTGAAAAGGGGCACAGCAGTAGCTTCCTTTTTTCCTTGGGGAGCATTTCTAGAGAAAAGTGAAGTGCTTAAAGAGGAGTAGCATGGGCAGGGTACAGTTCTGCACACACACATCCCTTTCTGTCTGAGCCCTCTGTATACAAATGCTTGCATTAAGTGATACCGCACTGATTTTTGCCTTTCCTTCTTTTATATAGTCTCTGTATTCTTTACACATGTATTTGTAGCTCTGTAGCCTATTATTGCATTCATGGATAGTTTTCCCAGTAGTTTTCCCTGCCCTGATAGGCAGAAAGACAAAATATATTCCAAAGCCCCTATCCTATCTTGGTTCTCCCTGGGAACCAAGGCTGAAAAACAGTTCTTTGAGACACATTTTCATCAATAGGTTCAGTTTCCATTTGAGGGGGAGGATTTAGAAAGGGCTTGAACTGGGGGGGGAATTGCATCACCACCTGTGCTCCTAATTGATGATTTTTGTCAATTATGCTAATTTAATAAACTTATAAAACTGTATGAACCCTTGTGGGCAATGGTCTTTTGTGAACATTTTCTGTATTTGGCCCTGGAGGCCTCCAATAAAGACCAGGCTTAATATTACCGCCTGAACTAATATTGTCTTGAAAGTGTGTTGTTTCATTTCTAGGTTTCTTAAGGCATCATAAGAAACCCCATTTTGCTTCTGCAGTGTAATAATCCTGCCAATAAAGAAGCACATTTGAATATTTGATATCATTAAGTAAACTGTACTGAACCCTTAAACAGGTTTTCACTTATCTCAGTCATCAGAAATACTCAGAGCCCTCCGTGTTTGAATGTATCTGTCTTCAGCTTTGTACAGATACACAGTTCCTGGCAGATAACAGTGTCACATCAGATAACAAGCTCCTGCTGCTGGATAAACCACTTGGAAGAAGATGTACATTTGAATTTCTATTCCCTTGGCTTTAATGAGATGCCATCAGCTCAAGTTTGGCACGATATTTAAATGTCATTAAGAGAAGTTATATGCAATCATAACAACAATAAAGAATAAAAAAAAAAAAAACTAGCATGATTTCTACTATAAATGGGTTTTTCTTGCAAACCCACATTTCTTTGCAGTCTTCATGCACCTCTGTGTTGGCAGATAAGAAATCACCCCCAGCAAGGATGGGACTGAGATCTCACAGGGTGACCCAGGGCTTGGTCACCCCAGAGGAACCAGGTGTCCCCCCCTTGCAAGGATGCAGCCTGTGACGTGTGGCAGCTGTGTCCCCATCCACAGCACTGGCACAATGCTGTGCAGTTTTATTTGACATTTACACTCCGGTGTGGCCACTGAGCCACACAGGCAGAAGGGGTTTGGAGACTCAGAGGTTCCATTTCCAGAGGTTTGAGCTCCTTCATGCCCAGCACACAGATCACCATCCATTGTTCCCCAACAACATCTTCTCCCCATGGAGGCAAAAGGCTCAGACCAGCCAGATTTGGTGGTTTTCCTCTCTTTCTCTGCTTCATATTCTGTACAATTCCTGCGTGTTCAGTGCCACATCCCAATCTCAATGAAAATCTTGGTGATCTCTGAGTGTTTTAAGATCTCAAAAAGTCATTTTCTCCTTCATATTCCAGCAGGAATAACTTTGAAAATAATCATTTGGCCATATATGTATATATCTATATCTATATCTATATAGATAGATATATCCCATCATATATTCTAAACAACTGCCTTGGGGTACAAGAAACCACATTAAAATGCACACAAACTGAGTTAACAAATGTCAGCCAGAGGTCCCAAATATAAACTGTGCTTCTCATACCCCAGGCTAGAAATCTGAACAAACAGATGTTCCTTGCACTGTGTCCTGAAGGTTAAACTTAACCTCTGTTAGACAAACAAGGGACATTTGATATTCTTTTCTAAATAAGAAAGGTCAATGGCATACATAATCGAGGCTTAGACCGTTTGACATATTTTAGGCTTGGGGTTTTAGCAGGGAGAAGTTACAATATTTCTAGGAGAGGAGAAGCAGGCCGACTGTGCACAATGAATCAAAAGATTAAGAGTTCAGAGGCATCCACTGAGAGGCAGCAGCTCCCTGTTTCCATTCCTACTTTATTTGGAGCTTGGGCTCCACCCCAGCTGGACGGATGGTCTCCAAGCCACCTCCAAGGAATTGCTCCTCTCTGACACCCTGCTCCTGGCAGGTTTTCAGGTCCTCTCACAAAAAGACACAGGTTTCACTCTTTCCTACCAGTGAGTTAGGACTTGAGATCTGGATGTGAGTAATTCCACCAGAGATAAGTTTTGTCAGAAGAACTCTTATCCATAAGAAGGAAAGGCTTACAGTCTGATACTCACAAAGAAACTTACACAAAAGTCCAGAAAAACCTATAAGAAAACCGGTGGAATGATTTCCCATGGTCATAAAAACGAAAGAGAAAGTTAGGGAAAAGCTTAGTCACTGTATTGCTTTTTCCCTGGAAAGAGGAAAACTAAATATACCGAAAGACTATTTGTTTCCTCACGGGTTGATCAGCAGGGTTTTTACTTTTTTATTGTGCTCCATTTGGGCTTCAAAATATGAAATCAAGGCATGTGTTCCTCTTCACTTTTTTGCAGTCTCTATTGATTCATATTCCTCTAGACTGTGCTGCTTTTTCCTGCCTGTGCTTCTATTCTGGTCTAACCTACCCTGCATGCCTTAATCTGTGGATTTTTTTTTTTTTTATTATCTTCTAACTCATGTAGATATCCATCTTTCTAGCTCAGCAAAAACCAATGTGAGTATGAATGGTCTGTGCTCCAGCTATGCAGTGCTGTGTGTGGCAGGAGCTGCCTCCCACATCTGATTGCTTTAATTTACCCATTTCATTTCTCTCCACATAACTGAGTGAATCCTTTCTCTACCCAGGCCATGCTTGCTGACCGTGGAGATTATTTTTAATGTGGTTCCCATCCCACAGGAGGAAAGATTGCCAGAGTTATGTTCCTTCCCTTGCTTTGCTGAGTTACACATCACCAACTAATCTAGAATGACTCTCAAGAACCCCTGTTACTCAGCAGAGCATAATCCATTAAAAATTTCTTAATGTTTTGCCATGTTGTTTCAAGAATAGTGGGTTCAGGTGAGGTGACAATGTCTTGTTAACTGTCTGCAATGAGATAAGTTTTATTAGGAAAGTACAGAACTATGATTGCTGATCATCTAATTAAATTTCAGGCTAAGTTTGCTGCAATTTGATTTACTGAAGTGTTCTGAGTGACTCATAAACATTTTGAAATAAGGGGCTGGTATGACAACTGTGCACAATGATACAGAAAACAAAGGTCTTTTCCATGCCAATTTGAAATAAACCCACATTTATTTAAATAAAGATATGAATTATTTATGGCACTTCTGCAACACAAAGATGCTGATGCAGACACTATCTTAACAGAGAATATAAAAGCAGAAACTAAACATTTGTCTTACCTGCCAATAATCCTGCAAGATATCTAAAGAAATAATACCTTGTTTACTCTAGCAGGCTGTTCTTCCCAACACAAAGTGGATGTGAGTTTTTCTATATTTAATCTCAAAGTCAACTAGAATACCTTACATATTCATACTAAATATTTTCACTCTAAAGCTGAATCTTTATTATTGTTATTATACAGAGAAAATATCTGTTAATTACATCCAGACAGATATGCCCATTTCCATCATAAGCTTTACAACAGTTTTATTGCCTCTCACTGTAAAGTCAGCATTTTGCAAAATTTAAAGGGGAAAAAGAAGAGAAAAACTAAGTTGAAAACAATTAAACAGCACAAGTTTCATAGCCATTTTCCACGGGAACAAAGTCTTCTATAGTCAGGGCAATTATTCCTTTTAAAGTATAGCTCCCAATGTTCTGTTGTGAGTTGCATTTAAATTGGGAATGAACTCATCATCTCACCGTTTAACCATCTGTAAATAGTCTAAATACAGGACATTAGATCTGGATAAGTAATCTCTGCAAAAAATGTTCAATGGTATTTAGTGAAAATTAGAGCAAACAAACTCCATTTTGTAGACAGCATCAGAACTCTTTGTTCCTCACAAATTATCTGGAACAGTAGATATCTCTGCCAAACGGTGGCATTTTGGCTGCCTTTAGTGAAAGTTGAGGGAGCATGGCTGAAGTAAAGTGTTAAATACTGGTTGAAGTCAATAGCTAGGTCTTGGCAGATCCAAACCAGAATCCCTGGGAAAAGGTGTGAACCTCACAGCCCTGCTTCAGAGACCCACTGCTAGGGTTGTACCATTTCAATTATAACCTGCCCTGCAGCCACGACAAAAAGAAGTAAAATGATATCCTAGAGATGTAGCACTTGCTGCATCTGTAGCATTAATGATGATTTCATTCCATCTTATCCCATCTATAGCAGGGCACAATTTCACTAACTGTCTTTTAAAGCACAACCAGACTCTGCTTTCAAGGGAGGGAATCAGTCCACTGGTGCCCACACGAAGACAGAGCTGTTGTTCAGGAGCACAGCAGCCAAACATCATTTCCAGAGGAGCTCTTAATTGACTGCACTTGTGAAAGATGCATCAAAATGTCCCAAAATGAGCACACTGTCACTTTTTTAATTTGCTGACAGTCTGCCCCCAGGTAAACCTCCAGTACACTAATAGTTTTTCTTGGCCAGCACAACCAATATAGACCCAGTATCTTTCTTTTCTAAATAAGAGGAACATTTACAATAGCTGCTGGGTAGAAAATTAACCAAGTGAACTCTCCAATTTGTCTGTCCCTGTCTGTCTCTCTCATTAATTTTTTATGGAAATCAAAGACTAATTCTGTCTCTCTGCTTGTAATCACATTCAAAACATGCTCATGACTCAGTAATCTGCTTATGAACATTGCCATTCTCTGCAGTAACTCTGCAGACACCCACATTTGGGGCGGTCTGAATGTTCACACAGCTTGCAGTTGCCAATACAATTTTTATCCCTCGCTGTTTTTGTCATTTTAGACTCTCCCTTCCATTTTGAAAGCTATCAGGGTGAACAGGAAACTCATCAAGCCAAAGTCAGAAGTCATAAGAAGCTATTCACCACACTGCAAAACCCTGGTAAGCAATTTCTGATGGCTTTAGTAAAAAACCCCGAATTTACTGATGATGCTTTTTTAAAAAACAAGCCCAGCTTGAAAGGCCAGATGTGAAATCCCACACTTATTATCCCAATGCAAGGGAAGTCTGATCCAAATTTGTTACTTTGGCTTGAGCAAACGCTATTGGCTCAGTTCCTCTGCATACAGAACATAACGAGCGTGAGGTTTTATTTTGAATTTCAACTAGTTGCCAAGATGTTAACTTTCCTAGCTGTGTTCAGCATCATAATTACCTGCTTCAACCAGTAATTGGTTGCCTTTCATACGGCAGCAATAATCTAGTTATTATTCCTCATTCTGCCCTAGTCAAAAAGGCTCTGGGGAGGAGCTGTGAGCAGGTATCCATGTCACCTTCCCAGCAGCTACTGGAATAAAAAGTGGCCAAGGAGAATTTGCATTTAATGGTAATGCCATAATTTGTGTGCTCCTCGATGAGGAGAGACAAAAGACAGTGATGAACCAAGGACCAGGAGCTGCTCTGTGGGAGCACGAGGGGCACAGCTGGGCTCATCATTGTTATCCTTCCAGCTGCATTTTGATGGCTTAGCAACACAGCTAATTTTACCTAAGAGGGAAATGGTGAAGCAAAATGGTAATACTTCTTTATTAAGCAAATGCACTCTTATTTATAGCCAGATCTTGGATCACAAAAATAAAAGAGATGAACACAGAACTTCCTTACTATTTTTATTGTGTGTGTGTGCATATAATTAGTACAAATGTTTTTCCACATTCAAATCATGTACCAAAATCGACTCTCTTCCAGCATGCAAATGTTTTTCTGACTGTATGGACAGCACAAACACACTCAGGAGAGTTTGTAGCAAAATGCTTTGAACACTTCTACTTAAAACCCTGTTCCATACATAAAAAACACATGTATGTATTGCAGAGATCAGGTAATGTATTCAAATGTCCTCTCATGTTTCCTGTGATCACAGCCCCCAGAGCATGGTATTTTGGAAGAAGCTAATTTGTTACATCATCTAAAGAAAACAAGCACAGGCTTCCCAGCTCTGCTCACACAACACCACATAAAACCAAAAAGGATTTCTTTATTCTTAAAGAATGAGCCATGAGTCACCTAAAAAAAAAAGCTTTGATAAGCACATAAAAATAAAACACCAGAAATACAAGTGAGAGAGAATTCTAAATGAGACATTTATTATACCTGGGATGGCAAAGGAATAATGAAGTAACATGTGAAAACTAATTCTCTTTGATTTGACATGTTGATTTTCGTGTGCTTACAGCTAGGCAGGGATTTGCTGATGAGAGGTCTCCGTGAGGACATGCAAGTGGGTCAGAATGACAAGTTTCTTCAAGCTGAATTGAACCATTTTTTAAAAATTACCTTCTGGAGAAAGTCTAAGGACAAAAACAGACCTCTGCCAGCTAAGCAAAACTCTCCTAAAAGTTCTTGTGCAGAATGTACTCTACTTCTGATTATTTACAATTTCTTTGTTTTATTTTGCCACCTACAGTATTTCCATATCAATCTAGAGCATGCTCATTTTAGGCTTTAAAACTGGGTCAACACACCCTGAAAATTCACACCGAACTGCAGTTCCTGAGCACAGATAGGCAGAGTTGTCAAAATATTCTCATCACTGAGTAAATTTGTGCTTAGAGCAAAACCAACAGCCTGGAAAACACGAGTGCCCTGCGAGCTATCAATTAAGCTTTGCATCAGGGTAAACTTGTGTCAAGAGGAAATTATTTCCATTTTACCTGGAGAGATTCAGCTCTGCTCTGGCGTGCAGAGAAGGACAGCTCAGGAAAGAGTCCACTCACCTAAAGAAAGGGCATATTCTTGCTGTGCTGTTTGATAAGGTGCTACAGGAAGCTCCTGTACCCTCAGTGGGGTGTGATTTAAACTGAGCATTTTTCTGAGATTTCAAAGCATTCCCATTCCTCATCAAAATGAAAGAAAAATGCTTTCAGGACATGTTTTCGCAGAAGCCACCAAGTGTCCCCAGAGCAACCCAACACCTTGTGACTGGGGCAGAAATTTGGTTGCTGAACTTTCCACACAGAGCCCTGGTGTCAGTGAGGTACAGTGGGGAGACAGAGCAATTCTCCACTACAGCCTGGATGTCAGAAAATCCACCTTCCTACAAATCCTCTGGAGAGCCTCCTTTTCCCCCAGCTGGTCTCTCCTTGCTTACAGCCCTCTAGGCCCACAAACCCTTTAGCTCAGAATAACAAGATGAATTAAAAAATACTGAGATATAATTAAAACTGCAGGAAGAATGCAACATATTTAAAATTTTTGAAGTTTCTGTCATTTTCAGTGGCTCAAATTGGATTTTGTGTCTTTTTTATAGCTGCTCTTACTGCGTCTAATTAAAGAATTAATTTTGTTTGACTAACAGATGTAGAAACATATTTCATAAAATAGTACATGAACCACCGTTTTTTATTAAATTTATCAAAATTGACATCTGGTAGGGTTTTTTTTTCTGATCTTTGGAACAGATTTAAGACAAAAAAAAACCTCAGAGGTCTATTATCCCAGATTATGCTCACCAACCATTTTTCCTAGCTTCATATCAAACACAGAGTCAGATGGGAAAATCAGGTGGGTTTTCTCTCCCTGTAGCTATTCACACAGGCCTAAATGAGTAGGAACGATGTCTAATTGGAGGGCATGACTCTGAGAGTGGGTGGTTCAGAGGCCAAGGTTAAACCTTTGAACTAAAGGAAAGGTAGAAACACATTAAAGGCTATTTCTTTAGTGGTGAGTTACAACTCACTGCAAGTTCTTCTCAGATGGAGAACAGCATCTTGCTCATGGTTCAAAACATGGCACCACCAGCTAAAAGGTGGGAATGTTTGCTCCATAAAATCCAACAAAAAAAATTCCCATAAACCTGGGAGACACCAGATCTTCCTCCTGAAATATTGGCCACATCTCTGCCTTCCTGCACTGACATTTTCCTGCTCTAGTCTCACTCTTTCCTCTGCTTTTACATGCCATCCTCCTAACTTAATCCTTCCTCCATTTAAGGCGTGTTTTATGAAATTGATTTTCAAGGCACCATGTTGCCACATCTGCTGTGTATCTTTATCTGCTGCCCATTCCTTTCACTTTTTCTTTTGCATCTTTTTCAAAGCAACTGAAAAAAAAATTAACCTTTCCTGTGCAGCGTCTTCCCAGCCAAATGAGGGAGGAGAAATCAATATCTACTTTTTTCCCATCCAAGTACCTTGTGAGTGTTTTGGTCCTAAGAGGGGTCTGAACTAACAGACATGAAATTTGCTTGTGTGTATTTTTTTCTAGGCTGGTCTTAATTCAATGTTATTGCACATGGCTTCCACTCCACAAACAGCACTGCCACATGTTTCTGGTTGAAAGTCACAGGGCTCTCTCTTAGATTCCAGTGGGATTTAAGGAACAGGAAAATATCCTCTTTGAAACACCCCATGGCTTTCAGGCTATTGAATGGGGTAAATGTAAACTGAAGGCTGAAGATCATATTATTTAAAAAAAAAAAACCTGCAATAGATGAACCTAATTTCCARCCAGATTCATCTTCTAATAAGACACATATTTCCTTTCCAGTTCTGGTACTGCCAATATCATGCTGCATCTAAAGGTATGGCACACAGGATGAATGGGTCAGAAGAGTTCAGTCTTAAATCTGTAGGAAAAATGATGCTGTACATATTTTCTAGTTCTTGGCCACCCAAAACTCTCCATCTTGAGACATGGAACATTCACCAGCTTACACATTTGACATTTCCCACTTTGACTGAATGCCCACTCATCTTCTGCTTTGAACTGTTTCAGAGTCTGTTAACAAGGGAAGATAGAGCTGCTCAGAAAAATAAATTACTTTTTAAAAAATAACACAGTAGTGCAGGCATGTTTCTGAGTAACTCAGTTCAAAAAGGGGACCACTGCAAACCATGTGCTTAAAAGTACCTGGACAAATTGACTTTGCATTACAAATTGGGCCTGTGCTATTCAAAGGCATCAATTTGTATTGTGTTAGTAGTCAATTCAGGTAGTAGTTAATAATATTCCATTACAGTTAGTAATTAAGTCAATAACAAAATTAAATAAATATTAAATATTACGTATAAACATTATTTTAAAATATTATTTAATACAAATATCAAATAATTAAATTCAATAATAGTTAATGGTTAATTCAAATAACCTATTGAATGTCTAAAGGACCTGTGTAAAGAGAACTTGCTTTCAAGACTACAGTATCAATAAGCTATTGTAACATCATTTTTTAGCTGCCTAAGGGGTGATTTCAAAAGTTAAAACTAAATTTCTGACCTCACTGTTACCCAGAGGCAACCCTCTGTTGCACTGACTAACACAGCACTAATCTGATTTTCAGGAAACATTCGGCCTTAAATCCTCTCGTCATTAGTAGAGGAAATGAGCCGGCCCGTGCACAGCCATTACAGCTGTTAGTGATGAGGCCGGCAGGATAATTCAGAGCGAGTCCTCCCTCCCCAAACCTCAGAGCAGCCTGGTGTATCTGTGTTTCAGAAATCCCCGTCCCAACCTGCACTGGAGTGGAGCAGGGATGTCTCAGGTGATGGGTTACCCTTCCCCACCTCCTCTCCAAATTCCTGTTAGGTAAAACCCACCTCCACAGAGTCTCTCCCTGCCCCAAGTGCTCATCAGGCTCCTGTCTCTTGTACATGACTCTGCAACAAACAGAGAGACAGAAATTGCCTTCTTACCAAAGGAAAATGCAAGAAGGAAGAGATTGATGTGGAACAGCTGTGTAATGGATTTTTTAAAATAATTTGCTGAAAATAAATTTTAATGGCAAATTAAGAGCAGATATTAGTTCTGCAGTTCTGTGTCCTCAGAGAGTAACTTGCATGCACAAAAGTAAAGCCAGAGCTTGGCACTAGGAGCAGCTCAATTGGCAGCATGTCCCCAGGAGCCAGGCAGGGATAGGAGCCAGGCAGGGCAGGGAGCTGCTCTGCACAATCTGCCCAGCTCTGGGCTCTGGCTTTTGGGAGCTCTACTCACTGTGAGCTCACTCAGGAGGGAAAGGGAGGGCATGGCCAGATGGATCAGTTTGGCTGCTCCTCTCCCTCTGCCTGGCTCCTGAGAGGTTCTGGGCAGCAGTGGAACACCATTGCCCACAGCAGGGAAGTCACTGCCTCTGCCCAGTTCAGGCTTCACTCTCCTGGATGTATCTGTTTTTCCCTGTTGCATTCACCAGTTTAGAGGCCCAGATGAACCAAAACCAGACCTTTCAGGTCTTTCCACAGATTTTGTTTCCCACCACAGGAGCTGACAACAAGCAGGCAGCCTGCATCCACTGGCCTATTCAAATGCGTTTTCTGAGCTCACCAAGAACTCAAGCCCTTCAGTTTGCATCTCCCAAATTCTCAGCCACTCTCCCCTCTGCTTTCCACTCCTGCAGTGGGTCCTACTCCCTCTCCCAGCAGCAGGGCACCAGAAGGGTGAGTTCAGAGGTGCGACAACCCCTTCCAATAAGTGATGGGATACAAGGTAAGGCATGCTCTTCGTGGCTTGTGGAATGCCTGCTACCTCCAGCAATGTCTATTTCTAGGACCATACCTGGTTCAGTTTGTCCAAAAAACACCTTCCTTATGGAGCCTCCAGTTCTGAACACAGATCTGTCTGTGCAGAGTGTGTCAGCTCCCATCCTGGTGCCCACTGAGTGCTGGAGTGGTGCCTCTGCAGGGAGTGCTTGGGCTTGGATTCCTGGCTGGGAGGCAGATGGAGGTTCCTCCTGAGGGAGTGAGAGAGGTTTCCCTACTGCTGTCCTGTGACCTGTGAATTAAACACCTTGGGTCCATCATCAGTTTCTCCCATAATGACTGGGCACTGACAGAGAGGGATGAAAACACCAAGTCATTCCTCCTCCTCTGAAAAGATAAAGGCCAATAAAAGATGGATGTTGGCAGGCTGGCATGAATTACCACACAGGCTGATGTTCTGAAAAGTCCCAGCTTTGCCAGCATGCCTGACTACTTCATGGACATTGAATAACTTGACCCCAAACATGACAGAAACTGCTTGTGTCTGCAGAAATGATGTCAATTCATTTTGAGGCTAATTCAGCCAGCTCTCATCASTGCTTTTGCTTCAGTTTAGAAAAGACATTAATCTGTTTAATTTCTCCCTCTGTGTTTCAGATCAGACAATCCATTCACTGAATGTGATTGATAAATTAATTAATTGTGCAACATTCATTCCTTTCACTAGTTCAGAACAGACAAACTGAAAATAAGTCACTACAAACCTCTACGTATGAAAGATAAACTACAGCTCTTTTAGGATATTTTAGACTTCAGTACCAGAGGAGGATTGAATGATTGTTTAACCTTGTCCAGTCCAATTCTTCCTCATCTTGCACCCTCAGCAGCCATAAGATCACCAGCATTGCATGGTCAAACTCAAAGGTCTCTTTGGATGGATATATTGCACCCAGCAGGAGAATTTTCCCTGTATTACTTCATGCTTTTCTGATTTGTTCTCTTACTCCAACAAGCACAATTCCTTTTTTGTTTTTTTGTCTTTTTGAAACAACGATATCCTACCAGCAAGTAAAATGAAAGCATTTTCAGTCCTAAACTTTTGCCAGTTTTTATGTTTGCTTGCTTACTGAAAGTGAAAATCTGAAGAATTGCAGGGTATATGAGAGGAGAGACCATGGCTTGAGAGGAGCAGTGGTGGAGGGTTCACAAAAAGTGACACTTGCTCCTTTACTAACCCACACAGACATGAGGGGCAGGCTGCAGCTGAAATACACCCTGATTAATGGAAAATTGTTTCTTAACATTGATAAACCACTCGTCAGGAAACACAAAGCACATCCAGTTCATTCCAAACATGAACACATTTACTATCTGCTCTGTAAGCTTTATTACAGTGTTTCCTACAAGTTTTATGCATGCAATCAAGGTGTCTACRTCAAATTCTGCACATTTTAAACACCTCCATAAAGCAGAGTAATGAYATTCCCCCCCACAAAAAAAGTTAATAAACCAATAATATTCAAGTTTTACATCAGTGAGGCACAAATATTAAGTACATGCAAATCGCACTGATAAATCTGTGCATGTAGCATCCAGCACTTTCACAGTCACTGGCGATACTGGGACAGCAGACAGCATCAGGACAGACTGATGGCCAGTCCTGCCAGACAAGACACAGGGTATACAAACCTCTTGAGTGGGGAAACTAATGTAAACATGTTCATAGTCCTTGGAAATGAAAGGGCCAAAGCAATAATTCAAATGCCAGCTAATCTTTACTAGTTGAACAGCAAAACAAAAATCCTTTCCCAGGACGGTTAAAACCCCTCTAATAGCACATCATTAGGAAAAGCAATTAATCAGTGCCACCTCTGCCTGCCTTGGGCTGTCTCTGACACCTCTATTCATCTTTATATGACCAAGTGGTCATATAGAGATGCACAGGTAATCCCACAGCTCCTCCACAAAAAAAAAAAAAAAAAAAAAAAAAAGTTTTGATTTATGACTATATTTGCTGTCTGTCTGCCACTGCCCAGCAAAGGACCTGTATGCTCATGTCTTCAGGCAATTAATGCACTGTGCATCTAACAGCAAGTGTTGGCTGTTTTTCTTTGCATTGCACTGCAAACTCATTAACAGAGCAATAAGGTCTACTTCTTTGAAAGTACAGAGAAAACAAAATGAAAAAAAACACTCATTGCATTATTATCCCCTTGTTCATCCCTGCTCCYTCTCCCACTCTCCAAGGACACACAACCTTAGGGGTTACCCATGCTGCAAGTCTGGCCCAATAACTACATTTCAAAACAAAGTTACTTGTCAAGATGAAATCTGCTTTCCTGATGATGTTGATCTTCTCTTCTTTTTGTACTGCAAAATAATACAAACAGAATGAGAGCACCTCCCCCCCTCCATATTCTTTTTCCTTTTAGGCTGTACAATTTTAACCTCTGAAGTAGGCCAGCTTAGAGAAGGAGCATTTAATCTGTTACAGTGATTAACAAAGCTGATTTAATGTTAAAGATTACATGTGAAGTGTTTACCAAAATACCRTCCACTTTGTGCAAATGGTTCCTAGATGGTGCTAAGAAAAAGCATTCAGCATGCAAAGAAATACCAAAGAAAAGAGCCTGACTGAAACCCATCAGTCTGAAGCGATGGCATTTTGGGCAGCTTATCACTTCCTGGGACATGAAATTATGTTACCCATCCATTAAGGAAGTCAGCACATTCCACAGCACACATAAATCAGTGATGGGTCAAGGGTGAGGAAAGCCTTGTAGACTCCAAGATTAAACACAGGATGTCTCATATCTTCTATTGCACACTTACATATTTTCAAAATTCATCAGGAAATGTAGCATATGGCCCTTAAACATAAATAAAATGGGGAGCAAACCTCTCTTCTCCCTSCATCTCTTCCTGGCATTTACACTGCCTGAAGATACAACCCTCATGGTGGGTTTGGGGGGTGTTTGTGAACAAGTTCTGGCATCTTTATTTTGGCTATAGCTTCAAGCCTCCTCCACTGGTTGGAGGCATTTAAGCAGGCTTGGAGTCCTGGCCAGGGCAGGAGGTTTCCCACCAGAAGGGCCCCACCCACTACTGTAATTTTGCTTTGGTATCCCTTCATCTTGGTTTGATAGCCCTTGCTCTGTGGGCTGTCATGCCTTTTTAAAAWTTTTTAGGACATTCCCCGTTGGAATTCTGGAAACTAAGATTTTGGTGTTTTGGTATACAATAATGTGTGTGAGTCAAGATGGAGGATTTAAGGCGTTGTCTTAAGTCCTTCTTCTTCACYTTCTTCTTCCTTCTTCTTCATGGGTTTGGGTGGTTTTCTGTAACTGGGTGAAGAAGGTCTGCATTGAGGGCCTTGGGTGGTCATTATTGGGTCAAAAGTATAAATTATATAGGTGTCACCTCGTTATTGGGTAATTATCACTTAAATAACCTTGGAAAGAGTTAGAAGTTGCTCATTTTACCTTCATTTTCTAACTTGCTAGTTGGAGCCTCATGAGACTGTACATGGCTAAGAAACAGTGAACATCCAAGTCCGAACTTGACATCTGCATTTCCTGTGATTTATTCATCCTGACSTTGGCAGAGGAAAAGAAGCCAGAACTGTAACAATTCCCTATCCCACCTGTGGTGCTGAAGGGCCAGGCACAGACCCAGATATTGGATGTCAGCCCTTCCTGCAGCTCTGCTCCCCACCCAGACCCAACAGGGAGCTGCCCTGGACCAAAGCACACACCTATTGYCTGCATCCCTGATTGAGCTATGGTGATGGAGAAGTGTTTAATTTCAGTTTTATTACCTTAGTTAGGAGTCTCAGCAAGGGAAGTGAGCATTCCYATGAAAACTTCTGCTATTGTGCCCAGGTCAGGCAAACACTTGTTTCAGTAGAGACCCACCTGCCCATGCTGCAACATTTACTGCCTTGTCTCGTTTGCTCTTCTGGCTGTCCCYTTTGCTTCAGCATGATAGGATATCCCTTTTCCAGTTGATATGCTGGAATAAAAATGCTGGGAAGAACCTGGAGCTCAGCCTGGCTTTCTGTGAAACACACACCTCCATGGACTGCCAGGGGAAAACGAGCTGACTTTTAAATCTTGCGTTGCATTTGGCTTGGAATAAGAGCTCTTTCTGTATGAAGATTTTCAAGAACATTAGTAATATACAACAATTCATGGAGGGTCTGTGTTAATTTGCTGCTTTCTTATTTCCCCAACCCCCAGCAAACAAACTCTTCCACACCTGGTGGTGTCTGGAGTACAGATGCCCTTCAGGTGCTGTGCTCATTTCTTGCCAGGGAGTGGGGGATGTTTTACACCTTGCAGTGAGGGATTTTGTTACCTTTGTAGAGATGTTCTGCAAAAGCTTCAGCTCCTTTTAGGACTAAAATTAAGCCTCTCTCACTGTGTGTTTAATTAACTTTTATTTGCTTGACATTTCATTTTTATTATTTTTAAGCAGTCTGAGGTTCTTGGCATGAAAAGCATATGTAAACCAATTCAACTGATAGATAATCTTCACAAAAGACATTTTTTTTCTATCATCACACCACTAGGAATATTTTTCTGAGGAAAGATAGSGGCTGCACAAATTCTCCTTGATTGCTTCAGTACAATGGACACTTTGCAAGGCAATAACAAGGGGGGAAAAAGTACCTACTGAGAATATGTGGACACTAAATCAGGCACTTTATGCTTCTGGCTGAGCTCCTCCAGGTACCAGTAAGGGAGAGGAGAGGCTGCAGAATATTTATTTTATTGGGAAAAAAAMCATTTATTTCCTCAATGGTTTAAAGCCTGCTTTTAACCTGGTTCCCTAAAGACTAAACAAGAAAATAATCTCTGCACTCCTCCACCTGGTTACTGCCAGTCTTCTCCTCCCTTCCCTTCTATTTAGGTCACATTTTGGAAAGACCTTGGTGTCTCTGAGATGTGAAGTCTCTTCTGCCTGAGTGGCCATCAGTGGCTGCACAGAAGGAACAGGAGCCTGTAATCACCATGGAAAGGGAGCAGGGAGCAGCTGGAAATTCACGCAGCTCACCCAGGCCTCATGCAAGAGAAAACCTTTCACCTTATGCCGTGGTCCCATCAGGTCCCAAAATATGCATAGAAGACCAAAAAAAAAAAAAAGATTTAATCAACATGAAGAGTAAACCCAAGCGGAGCACAAAATCCCACAAAATCCTGTGCTTTAGATAATAATTTTTATAGGGTTTTTAATGTTTATATACACAAACACACAAACATAGCTAAGATGCACATGAAGATTTTAGGACAAATGTTGCCAAAAAAAAAAAAAAAAAAAGGAAGCTAAAAAAAAAAAATTATTATACTAAGCACTACCAAGACTTGCTGAAGTGCCTTCATGAGAGTCAAGCAAAAAATACTATTTTTACTTCTACAGATCATCTCAACCCACAACGTTCCCCCTATCCTTTTCAAAGCACTCATAATTCCGCAAAGAAAGAAAACCTGGCTCTTACTGCATATGAGATATGTTTACAGTGGCACAGTTGGTATATTGATTACGTTACTTCCTTTTAAATATTTTAAAGTGGATAATGGAGTATTTCATTAAAGAGAAATAAACATTAGTTTTCAATTTATGGGTAAGGAATGCCCTTACAGTATGGGCTGCAGGACATGATCCTCACTGTCTTCACAGATTTACCGTTTGTACCAGACACGGAGGATATAAATAACATCAGCCTTAGACTGGTGGCCYGCTAGAACTCTTCAACATTTCATAGTATTCTGCTGAAAAATCAGTGTTCTCTGAATTCCTAGTCCTGAATTGCCAGCTATGTTTTCTCAGCAGAAATCGAAAATTGTTGGGAGTTATGCAGTGGGGGTACAGCAGTCATTATTAGGCTTAAAGACAGCATAGTCTGTTTGGCTGATAATAAAGTCAATGTGCTGGTTTTGAGAATACAAAATAATGTTTAATAAACAWCAAGTTTGCGAATACCCATTCTATTCCTTTTAAAAAAAATAATTTTTTGCTTCCATTTCCTACAATCCGATGGATTCAAAGTCTAAAATTTAATTTTGCTAATTCTACCCCCTTACTGAGAAAATGATATTTCATTGGAAATGAAAATGTGGAAAAAAATCATTCAAAGAGCTTCCTGCAGAAAAATGAGCTCTCTGGAGTACTTTTGCCAACATCTCCCTAATTTCTTCCTAATAYCTGATCTAAATCTACCATCCCTCAGCTTGAAGCCACTCCCCCTTGTCCTGTCACTTCATGCCCTTGTGACAACCCCCATSGTTGTTCCCCAAATGGCAGGAGCAGGCACTTCTCCCAAGGCACCCTTTAACTTTGGGGCTCCCATTTAGCTGTGTCACTGTAACATTTTGAGGGCTGTCACCTGTCCCATGATTTGCAGWGTGACATTTCCACTTCTGCATGTTGAGACATGGCTTTTCACCCAGCTTCCARCAGCCTGGCCCAGGTGTCTGCAAATAATCTGGAGCTCTGTGCCTGCAGTCCAAGCTGGTCCCCTTCTTGTGCAGCACCTTGGAATTGTCACCATTGAATCTCAAAGCTTGCAGTGCAGCATCAACCAGGAGCTGCTCTTTCTAAGGTATTTCTGCTGGCTGTTTTTCTCCTCCTTCCCTTTATTTTTCTCCCCTCAGACAGATCATTGGGAGAGAGTGCCTCAGCACAGAATCACTTTGTTTGGGTGCCAAATCCTCCTCGCAGTGGGGTGTAGTCAGGAGGCTTGTATGCCTCTGCCAGAAAAACTCTCCTTTTCAGTAGCTCTCAACCCCCAGCATCCCTCTGGCAGCCGAGGCAGGAAAGAACAACCTTATTACCAACCCAAACCATTTATTTTTTTTCTCCTTCCCCTGCAGGCTTCATCTCCACCAGTCACATCCCAGCCCACAGCCGCTGCTCTGGTCCGGGTCTCTCCCCACACTGTATTCACACAACTGGTCTCCAATCTGCTGCTCTGGCTCCAAATGGAGCTTTTAAAAACAAAAGGAAAGCCAAGCATGGAGGGAGAAGGAGCAAGCCAGCTCTCAATACAACTAGCCCAGCCAGCCTGCCCAATCCTCAGCTCAGTATCCTCAGACAGGACTGCCCCCACCCTGCTGGCTCACAGCCCTGCTGCAAAGCAGATTAGGAGTCCAGAAACAGAAAAGACTTTTCATTTACTGCTTCTCTGGAGATCTCTTGAGCTGCTCTGTGAGCAGCTCTCATTTAGGAGCTGGCATGGCAGCCATACAAATTCTTTCTAAGCAATCAGTRGTGGAAGCAGTTTTAGAAAAGGAACGTAATTCTTGCAAGAGCAACTTCTGCCTGGGCAAATGCTGCTGTCAGCAGTGGCACAAATTAAAATGGGAAAAGAAAATTCTGCCTCTGGAGTGGGATGGGAACAGCAAAGGCTGCACCAGTGTCCCATGGCTTTGATCTCCCAGGGACAACAGGTCACAAGGCAAGTGAGCTACCCTGAGCCCTGCAGGAGGCATCTCATCCAACAAACACCACTGAATGTCCCAAAAGTCTTTCCTCTCTTATAAAGCAAGCAGAATATTTGCCTTTATTTTCAGCCTTCATTTCTTGACATTTCTTTCCTRATTTTCCTTGCCGAGAAAGGAAGCAAAACTTTCAATTTTTGCATCAGTGCATCAGGTCAGAGGGTTTTACCCCTTGCACTATGGATCATTTTCAAACATGTTGATAACTCAGATACCCTGGAGAATATCTGGCTGGCTGGCACAGCCACTCTGGCTCTCTCTGAAGCAATTCTCCTGGGAATGGGAATGGCCCAGGACAATCCAACACTCTTTCTGCTCTYGCAGCATTTTTTTTAGTGTTTTTAGACAAACACGTTGTTCTGTGTGTTTTCTTTCACATCCCTCTTGCTTTCACACCCTTCTCATTCATTGTTGTGTGCTGMTGACAGAGAGTCCAGCAGAACAGCTGGTGGATAAGGTCTGGATGTGGCAAATAAACAGCATTTTAGATTATTAAATTGTTGGGGGATTATGAGGGAGCATATACATAGAGTTATCCATTGTACTCATTCTTTCTTCTTATTTTTAAGGAATAYTTGTAAAAATTTTGAAAGACAAGGAAAAGTAGAGGAAAAAAATGACAACTTTAGGAAGAGTTGGGTGTGGTATCCATGACACAAGGAGAGCCCATGCCATGTGGCACCAGGCAGAGAGGCCACACCAGGAGCAGCACAAAGCCCAGAAAGATCCTCCACKGGGATCCCACAATCCACACCCCCCAAACAGCCCCAACAGCCACTGCCTGCAGAGCTGGGGTGACATTGCAGCTTTCTGAGAAGTTTGAATCAAGTTGTTGCAGCTATTCTTTTCTAGAAACAATGAAGAGAGAGTTTTAATCCGCATGTCCACCTGGGAAGGAACAGCGTAGAGAAGAAAAAATTGCCCTTGAAAAATAAACATTAATGTCCCAAGGAATGGACCAACCTTCTGCACTTGCCAGAGACTCACTAAGTAGCCTAGAGCAATTTTTCTTTGCTTTCATTGTTTTCTACTTTAATGACAGAAATCCCTGGAGAGCAGAAGGTGAAGGGAGTTTGGCTCTGGTAGCACACTGATGTGCAGTAGCCCCATTCTATTCCTTCCTCAGATTCATCCCTATCCCATCACCACTTGACAACTTCTAGTTATTACTAATTTCAGCAGGTAAAAGAGGGCAGACCTCTCCCTCCCCAGTCCAAGAGCCTGACTTTCAAAATTGTGTGCAATGAGATGAGAAAATAAACCTCAACACATCACATACCTGATCTAGGCTATGGTGGAAAAGAGCTCTGCCAGTGGCAGTTTGTCCTAATAAACTTTTGTAATGATGCATTTTCAGGAAAAATATATCAGGCTCCAGGAAATAATCAAAACTGCTTAAGTGGCTGAGTCTCAAACACCCATATTTACAAAGTTAATAGCTGTGAGAAACAGACCATGCTGCATAGTAGAGCAGAAAAAAATGCCCCACTCATCCAGCCCAACAATGAAAACCAGTATGCAATTTCCCTTTCCAAAGGGATTTGGAGATCACACTCTGCAGAAAATCTAGGAAAAAAACATAATTTAAGACACTTTCTTTCACCTTGAAATGCATGGCTCAAGGGAACCTGATGGCACCTGGATCCATCCAGCAACTGCAGCCATGTGAGCCCAACGGAGATACAAGCATGGATTGACCAGCTCTGGACACTCTTTTGGCAAGTTTTGCTTAAGCAGATCTTCCTCCCATCCCCAGAGACCCCTGAATTTAGCAGATAGACTACTAAAACCACTC
This sequence comes from Mixornis gularis, assembly GCA_003546035.1. NCBI lineage: Eukaryota > Metazoa > Chordata > Aves > Passeriformes > Timaliidae > Mixornis > Mixornis gularis. The sequence goes on along the minus strand of QVAJ01000958.1, from coordinate 2,713 downwards.
TGGAGAACTGAAGTTTGCATAGTATTTCCTCTCCCATTTGCCTCTGGGAACAAGGAGGCCTTTGGCAGGGAGTTTGAGAGAGGTTTTGCCTCTGCTTAGTGCCCACATTAAGCTTATCAGTGGGTCCAGGAAAGATCTGGTGTTTGGTTCAATCCYTCCCTCAGCATGCCTGGAGCCAAGGGGCTGGCAACTCACACCAAGTTTGCCCCAGGTTCTGCCAAGCTCTACTAGTGGTGGAATTTTTTAAAAAAATTACACTTGCTTCTCTCTGCCACATTTCTCTGCTGACAAAATAAAATAGCAGAGATAGGTAGTGCCAGCATGAATTCCATTTGCTAACKGAGCCTATTCTGCTCACTAGAACAGCTTTGGAACTGTGTTTGTGTTTTGCTACAGTGGCCAAATTTCTCAGCACAGACAAAGCTGGATTCCCAGCTGCCAGCACTGCCAGGGAGGGGCTCTGCCTCTGCAGACCCTGGAGCAGCCTGGGAAACTCTCCCTCTCCTGCCTCTTGCATGATTCCTCTGTTCCCTATCTTCYCTACTCATTCCAGAGGGGAGAACTGACCTCAGATGAGTCGATTCAAGAGATGACTGTTATAAATGAGGTGACCCAAATCCAATTAAAATCAATGGTTTTATTTACCAAATTGATTCTAATTATTTACAGAAAAAAGAGCAAAAATCAAAACAAC
>QVAJ01000955.1:0-10263 GCA_003546035.1 Mixornis gularis | reverse complement strand
TCCCCGGCTCCAGCTGTCCCCAGCTCTGGAGCCCCGGCTGTCCCTGGCTCCAGCTGACCCCGGCTCCGGCGTCCCGGCTGTCCCTGGCTTTGGCATCCCAGCTGTCGCTCTCTCCGGTGCCTCAGCTGTCCCCAGATCCACCGGCCCGGCTGTCCTCAGCTCTGGCATCCCGGCTCCGGAGCTCCAGCTGTCCCCAGCTCCATCGCCCCGGCTGTCCCAGCTCCAGTGCACTGTTTTTTCCCCAGCTCCAGCGCCCTGTTTTTATCCAGCCCGTGTCCCAGCTGCCCCCAGCTCCGACATCCACCCTGTCTGAGCCCCGGCTGTCACCAGCTCTGGTCCCCAGGACTGTCCCCAGCTCTAATTGTCCCCAGCTCCRGCTCTAGTGTCCTGTTTGTTCCCATCTCCAGCCCTCCTGGCTGCCCCCAGGAGTTCTGGCTGCCCCCAGCTCCAACATCCCCACTCTCCCTGGCTCCGGCACCCCATTTTCCCCCGTCTCCAGTGTCCCTGCTGTCCCCAGCCCCATTGCTCTGTCCCCCTTTCCCCATCCCCGAATATTAACTAAATGGGAACACAAGGGACAAAGGTCCCACCCARTGGCTCTCACTGTACGTACAAGTTTATATACAGAAAATGGCCAAAAAGAGGGAAACCCAGAAAAATATATATAAAGGGGAAGGGGCCGAGGTTGAGGGGGTCGGAGCCACCCCTCGCCCGCTGCCCCCGCTCTGTACAGGACCCGGCCGGCGCTATTTACATCAGGGGCATTTTTACAGGGGAAGGGAGCACCGCGTCGGCGATGCCCCCGGGGAAGACGGCACCGGGGCTGCTGTGGGGCTGCCCCCGGCGCCGTGAAGGCACATGAGGCACCCCCGAGGGTGCCCCCAAGAAGACTCAGGCATCTGAGGGGGGGATCCAGATATCCTGGGAGTGATCCGGAGGGGATCCCAGGCATCCCCGGAGTGACGCAAGGGTGGTCCCAGGCATCCCAGGAGTGATCTAGGGGTGCCCAGAGGGGCTCAGACATCCTGTGGGTGACCCAGGGGGATTCCAGGCATTCTGGGGGTGATCCAGAGGTGCCTGGCAGGGATATAGGAGTTTTGGGGGTGACCCAGGGAGGGAGGTCCCAAGCATTCTGGSGGTGGTTCAAGAGGGAGTTTCAGGTGTTCTGGTGGTGATCCAGGGGTGTACATGGAGTCTTGGGAATGGCCCGGGATGGGGGGGAGGTCCCAGGTGTCCCAGAGGTCATTCAGGAGTCCACAGGGAGGTCCCAGGCATTCCAGGACTGATCCAGGAGTGACCAGGGTAGGTTCCAGGCATCCTGGGAGTGATCCAGGGGTGCCCAGGTGGTTTCTGGGCATTTTAGGAGTCACCCAGGGGGGTCCCAAACATCCCAGGGTTGATCTAGGGGTACCAAGTGGATATTCCGGGCACCCCATGGGTGACCCAGGGGTGCCCAGGGGGTTCCCAGGCATCCTTGGACTGAACCAGGGTTGCCCAGGGCAGGTCCCAGATGTCCCCAGGTGGGTCAGGGGCTCACGGCAGCCCCTTGCCCGGGACTCAGAAAGGCAGAGTGTCCATGAAGATCTTGTCGACGATGGGTGGCGGCGGCACCAGGTCCTCCAGCTTGAGGTAGAAAATGCGCTGGAGGCCCTGGGTGCAGAGGCTGCGCAGCTCTGGCAGCTTCCCCAGCAGCTTGGAGAGGCAGCTGGAGCGCCCGGGCTCAGCCCCTGCTGCTGCCACGTGGTCCTTGAGGCAGCCCACGATGCGGTTCTGCAGCTCCTCCACCCGCTTCGGCTCCTTCAGCCCGTGCCGGTCTGGGGGTACACACAGAGTGTGGGACCGTGGTGACAGACACGGGGTGGGGACGGGGACAGCCATGGGCCTGGAGCTGGGGGGTCTCACCTGTGATGATGACGAGGGCGGCAAGGCAGGAGAAGGAGGGGACATCGACGCTCATGCGGTGCAGGCTCTGGGAGAACTCGAGGATGGCGTCGATCCACTCTCCGAAGCCACGCACGCACTGCTGCCGGTGCAGCACCACCCCGTTGCAGAAGATGAGTTTCCCTTCCTCTGGCTTCGAGCTGCCAGCAGAAATCCAGGTGTCAGAAATCCAGGTGTCAGAAATCCAGGTGTCAGAAATCCAGGTGTCATCCCTCAGCACGCCTCAGGCTCCCCCTGCTCCGCGCCGCCCCAGGGCTCACCGGTACGCCAGGCGCAGGATGAAGAGCTCCAGGAAGGCTGACTCCAGCAGAAGGTCCTGGTCCTCCTTGGGCAGCTCGGTGAATCCCTGGATCTTCTCAGCCCACTTGCGGATGACGTCCATGGAGCCGGTGAGCAGGTCATAGAACTGCTGCACGTCCACTGAGTCCTCCTTCTCAAACGGGCACGGAGCTGACTCCTGGAACTGGGATAGTGATGGGTCAGGATCGGGATGGGCATGGGTGAAGAACTGAGATGGGAATGGGTCAGGATTGGAATGGGGATGGGTCAGGAACGGGAACAGGGGTGGATTAGGTATTGGGATGAGGATAGGATCATGATCTGGGATGGGGACAGGTCAGGATCTGGGATGGGTGAGAAATTGGGATGGGAATGAGTCAGGATCCAGCCCCAGCCTTGGCATGGCCCTGGGCAGGGCATGGAGTGGCACCAGCCCTACCTTGGAGTAGTCGAGCTTGGTGGCACTGGGGATGGAGTCGATGTGTGCCCGCACCAGCGAGGTGATGAGGCTGACCGGGGACGTGTCTGGCGGCTGTTTGGGCTTGGAGGGGAGGCGGCCCCGCCGCCCCTTCAGGCTGTCGGTCCGGACCACTGTGGTTGGGAGTTGCAGTGAGTGTCTGTCCTCAGAGCAGCCAGAAAGGCTGCGGAGTGGGGACTCCCCGCTCCTGCTGGGTACCCCCCACCCACGATGGGACCCTGGTACCTTCTTTGACCATGCCGACGGCCAGGCACTTCTGGAAGCGGCAGAACTGGCAGCGGTTCCTGCGCCGCTTGTCCACAGGGCAATCCTTGTTGGCCAGGCAGATGTACTTGGCATTCTTCTGCACTGTGCGCTGCGGGTGGGGAAGGAGCGGCCGAGCTCAGCCCGGGGCGCCGAGCTCCAAACAAAAGCCCTTCTGTCCTCCCCTGCCTCCCGCTCCAGCCCAGCATCCGGCTCCGTGTCCGTGGGGAGGGCTCCGCGGCTGCCCTCCCTGCCCTACCCCTCCCTGGGGCACCCCGCAGCATCCTCCTGCTGCCGCAAAGCCCTGTGGGAACATCCCGGCAGCGCGTGATGAGGTGGGGGGGGGTCCCCTTACCTTGAAGAAGCCCTTGCAGCCCTCACAGGTGCGCACGCCGTAGTGCTGGCAGGAGGCGTTGTCCCCGCAGACGGCGCAGCGCCCCTCGCCTGCCCCGGGGCTGCGCACTTTGCTGGGCGCCAGCGCCGGCCCCTCCAGCAGCGGCGAGGTGGGGACCAGGGGCAGCCCTGCGAAACCCCTGGGGGCACCTTGGCTCGGGGGGAAGGCGTCCGTGTCCAGCAGCCGCGGGTCCACACGGGGCGAGGGGCCCGGCTGCCCTTTCAGGGTCRCAGGAGACCCGCCGGGGCTGGGGGCTGGGGGGCCGAAGGCGAAGAAGGGYGGCTGTGACCCCCCGCCCTTGGCCGGCTCAGCCCAGGGCTGCCCACCCTCGTAGTTTGGCAGCGGCGAGTACGCCCCGAAGGAGCCATCCCAGCCTGGGGCCTGTGGGGGCTGGAAGCCTGGCGTGGCGGGTGAGGGGATGGAGCAGGGGCTCCCGTAGCAGTCCGAGCCGCTGGAGGAGAGGGTCTCATCCGGCTGCCCACCGAAGGCGCTGGGGTAGCAGCCGTACACCTGGAAGTCCTCCAGCTTGAAGGCGGTGGCGGCGCTGGCCTGGCCGCTGGCTGGCAGCTGGTAGAGGAAGGCGTCGAACTCGCCGGCGTAGCCCTCCATGAAGGTGCTGAAGCTGGGCAGGGCGGGGGCGGCCGCCAGATCGGCTCCAGCCACTTCCATGGGGAATCGGCCGCCCTCGGGGCAGAGCAGTTCGGCCGGGCAGCGCTCGCAGGGGCCGGTGCCCGTGGTGCTGCACTGTGCCTGGATGCAGGGCATCTCTGCGGGGAGAGAGGGGCGTCAGCAGGGATGTCACCACCCCTCTGTCATCCAGGATGATGGAGACAGGGTGGGAACYGTGGGAATTTCCCCAGGACTCCCTTCGTGCTGGTACTGGACCCCCATGGCCACCCACAGCCCCCCATGGCTGGCCGGTGACGGCCACCACTGTCCCTGGGAAAGGTCAGGGCACAGCCAATGGGTGCAAAGGACATTCCCCAAAACGCTGGCTTAGCAAAAGCCCCCGAAAGGGAAGGAGGGAGGAATGTGGCCAGCAGATTCCCAAGCCCTAGGGCTGGCCAAGGGAAGCCAGAGTCGGGGCTGAACAAGGTTTTGAGGATCCCACTTCCTCTATAACCCCTTTTGGGGCTTCTTGGGAATGTCAGTGCAAGCAGCCCTCCAGGTGAGGGCAAGAGGAGCCCACCCTCTGTCCCTGGAGCCCCCTCGGGTTGTGCATGGCTCTGGTGAGACATAAGACAACCGGAGCCCMATGTCCAGCTGAAAGCCAAGCCAGAAGTGACCCTAATGGCAAGACGATAATGTAATTCATCTCRCAGACCTTTAAAGGTCACGCTGCACTGGCCCCCAGCCACGGTCCTGGCACGGCCCTGCTGCCAGAGCCCCCGGATTCCCCCAGCCAAATCTGGGCAGCTCTCTCGGGCATCAAGAAAGCCGACACCMGCCAGGAGCTGGGTTTAAAAATACCCAGCGTGGGTCCAGCTCTGGCACCCACGGGATGGCACCAGCCYGCAGCCTCCTACTGGTGTCTCAGTGGAGTTTGTGCGTGTCCAACTGGGTTCAGAGGGGACGGTGACCCCCCAGCTGCCTCCTGTCCCCGAATGAAGCTGAGGGGACCTGAGGCTGTGCTGGGGACACGGTCCCAGGGGACACTGCCTCTGCCAGTGGGAGTTTTCCTTGCCTACACGAGAATTCTGGCAGATGCAATGCCTCGAGCCTTCCCGTGGTCCTGGTTGTTTCAATGCTTTTGCTCTCACCCACTCGCTGACAGCATTTGGGGTCCCCTCTGCCCTGTCCTCCYCAGGGACCGGGCACAGATTCCCGCAGCAGCCTCCACGCTGCCCACGGCCGGGCTCTATTTGCAGATTCCTCGTTTGGGAGTGCAGGCAGCTGCCTGTGCCCAGCCCTGAGGCTGCTGCCGCCTGCACGGGCGGGTGGCAGCCGCTGGCACCGGGCCCCGGGCCGAGGGCGGGCGAGAGCAGCCGGTGGCACCGGGGGTGGCCAACGCTGCCCCACATCCCTGCCGGCACCTGCTGCCCGGTAATGCCGGAGCGGCTGCTGCCAGGCCCGCGTGGGCAGCGGGGGGTTTGCCTGCCCGGGGCTGGCTGCCCGCACATCCCCGTCTCCACTGCCATGTCCCGGTGCTGCCGGCACTCCCCTGCTCGCAGTGCCGGGTTCCCGGTGCTGCCCGCACGCTCCTGCCTACCCCGGTGCTGCTCACTCCAGATCCGTGAGCGCTCTGCTCAGGGATCCCGGGGTGATGCCCGCTATGGGGTGGCTCTGCCCCCCGCAATCCCCAGACACGGGGATTTATTTCCTGCATATGCAGCTGGCCCGGTTGGGGTGCCGTGATGGGGGAACCAGTCCCCCGTGGCCCAAGTAGCGGCTCCCGGTCCTGCGCAGCTCCTCACAGAGGAGCGGTTGGTGTCGGGTTCTTCCCGGGACCCCCGGGGCTGGGAACTCTGGCTCTGCCAACTCCCGCCGGGAGCGCGATCCCCGGTTCTTCCCGGTGCTACCGGGACTCCTGACCCAGTTCCTCTCGGTGCCACTGCGACGTCCGATCCCGTGCACCTCCMAGCGCCACGCGGGACACCCGACTCGGTTCCCCCGGTGCCACCGGAYACCCACAAGGGGCGGTCCCGCACAGCGCGCACCGCCCGGTCCCTTCCACCGGGACCCCCGACTCTCGCCGGTGGCACCGAAAGTTCCTTCCACAGTGCGGGACGCTCGAGCCCCGGCTCCACCGGGACGCGCGAGCCGGTTGCCCGTGGTGCCACTGGGACACCCGACCACCTTGCAGGACGCCCACCGCCCTGAGCCCCCGGTGCCACCGGGTGCCGGACCCAGATCCTCTCGGTGCCACCTGACACGCCCGATCTGAATCCCTCCGGTGCCGCCCGGGACAGTGGCTCCTGTTCCCCCGGTGCCACCGTGACACCCCACGCCGTGCATCTCCCGGTGCGCGCAGCCCGCCCCCGCTGCCAGCACGACCCCCGGTGCTCCCGGTACCCCCCGCCTGGTGCCCGCATCCCGGTGCCGCCCGTACCCGGGTGCCGGCGCGGCGGCGCTCCGGTTCTTGCTCCTGCCACGGCCGCTCCGCGGGCTCCGCCGGGCTCCGGCCCCGCCACTACTTTCTCTTAAGCGCTCGGTGACGCGCGGGGCGGCGCGGGGCCGGTGACGCACGGGGGGGGCGGCCCCGGCGGGGGCGCGGCCGTGACGCACGCGGGGTTCCATTGACGCACCCGCGGCCCCGGCTAAAAATACCCCCGCGGCCCCGGCTAAAAATAGCTCGGGCGCCCCTCGCTTCCCCACATATCCCCCCCGGGGCTCCGGGGGCCGCCGGCGGGGGGAGGGAGGCCCCGGTGTCACGGGTATCCCCGGTGTCCTCAGGGCCGGTGCCCCTTCGGTATCCGCGGTGTCTCCTCGCTGCCGGTGCCCCGGGGCTGGCGTCCCTCGGTGCCTCCATCCCCGGTGCTCTCTTGCTGCCGGTATTTCCGGTGTCCCCTCGTTGCTGGTACTCCGGTGCGCTCACCCCCGGTGCCCCCTCGGTGCTGGCATCACTTAAGTCCCCACCCCCGGTCGCCTCTCGGTGTGGGCTATCCCCGGTGTCCCCCCGTTGCCGGTACCCTGGTGCCCCCATTGTCGGTGCCCTCCCGGTACCAGTATCTCCGGCACCGTTATCCCCAGTGTCTCCTCAGTGCTGGCACCCCCGGAGCCCCCTCGGAGTCTGTGTCTTCCGTGCCCCCATTCCCGGTGTCCCCCCGGTGCCGCTGTCCCCGGTGGTCTCCCGTACCCCCGGTGCCGCTATGCTCAGTGCCCATCTCGGTATCTCCGGTGCTCAGCGGAGCCGGTACCCCCGGCTCTCCTCCCGCTCGGTGCCGGGTGCGGGGGGAGTGACGCGGGGTCCCGTCCCCGCCCGGTCCCCGCGGAGAGCCCCTGGCCGGGGCGATGGAAAGAGCGGCGGCTGCTGGCGGGCGCCGGCGCCGGGAACAGCGCCCGCGGGCTGGAAAGATGAGCTCAGCCCGTGCGGAGCCGGCCCGGGCCCGCGGGAGGGCGAAGGGTGAGCGGAAGGGACTCGGAACTCCTCAGTACCCTTCGGTGCCACGCCGGTACCCCCTCAACAGCCTCCGGTACCATCCCGGTACCTTCAGTACGGCTCCAGCATCTCCCGCGATACCCTCCGGTAGCACCCGCAGCTTCCCAGCCGGTACCCTCCGGTACTACCCCGGTGCTCCCTTGGGTCTTCTGGTGCCAACTTCGGTACCAGTCGGTCCCGTCCCTTGTCGTACCCGCCGGTATCCACTCCCGGGAACACACCGGGGGTCCTGGGGGTCCTGGCCCGCTGTGCCGGGGTTGGCAGCGCCCCCGGGGTTGGCAGCGCCGTTAGTGCTCCCCCRTCCAGCGGCAGAGCCCCTCGGCACGGTCCCACCGGGGGACCGGAGCCACCCTGAGGCCCCGGGAGCCGCAGCCGCCGCCGGGGGTTCTGCCGGGACCTCCGGTACCGGGACCGTGCCTGGCCTCACGAAACCTCCGGCCCTGTGAGGAGCGGCGGGGGCGGGGGCAGCCCGGCACCGGAGGGGTCCCGAGGGCGCACGGAGGTACCGGAGGTGGCAGCCCTGGACCGGGCGCTGTCGCCGCCTCCTCCCGTTGCCCGTTACCTCGCTCCGGCCCCGCTTCTCTCTGTCCTCTGCCCCCGACGGGGTTCCGTGACATCACACCTGCCCGCTGACGTCACACCTGGCCGCTGACGTCTTGGGGATCCCGCGGCACCACCGGGGCCGCCCCCAAAGGGATCTCCCGGGCCCGGCGGGACCTGTCGGGATCCCTGCAACACGCGACGAGGGGCACGGCCGGTGCCAGCCCGGGGATACGGCCAGGAGTCCTCGGCACGGGCCGGGCACGGGGGTCCCAGRGCTGTCGGGGGTCTCAAAGGCACCGGGACACGGAGCGTGGTGGTTGCAGCCCCCCGTAGCCCTCGCTCGGCGGCGTTACCGGAGGCAGGAGGGTGACACCGGCAGCCCCCGCACCCGGCATTAGCTGTACCCCGGGAGAGGTCGCGGGGACTGCGATGGCTCCGGGGGAGGAAACCCGAGCCCAGCCACCCCGGCAAGGCCACGGGGGTGCAGGGGGGGACCCCTGTTCACACCAGCTCCAGGGATCCAGGTGGGGATACGATGGCCACCGGGCAGCCCTTCCCCAGCCCCAGGGTGGGCGTTGGGGTTTGCAGGGTGCCCGTGACCGGGCGGTGATCAGCCGGTGCCCACGGCTGGCGCTGGCTCCCTGCCCCGGGCCTATATTTATCGGTAATGACAGGCTGCTCCGGGGCGTTCCTGGTCCGTACCTCGCAGCCTCGGCCCCCCGGCTCTGCCGGTGCCACGCGTGACCCCGGTGTCCCACGGCCACCACCTGCCCATTTCCGGGCACACGCAGCCCCAAGTCGGGGCTATAAAAAGCTCAAGCGTGGGGTGGCAGCTGCGGCGGGGGGTCCCGTGATGGCTTTGACAGGAACGGGGTGCTCCAGCCCTGGCAGCACGCGGGAGGACGCCGGGAACCACCGGGGCTGCGGGAGCCAGACCATAAATGTCCAGCACAGAGCCGTGCTGGAACAGGGACAAGGCAGGAGAGTGTGGGGGAGTCAGCTGAGCCCCCCACCCTGCACTCCATGGCACACACAGACACCTGCAGTTCTCTCCAGCAGGCTCCTCTGGGCTCCTGGGGGGCACGGGGAGGGGAGAGCTGGGGTCCCCAGACATGCAACAGCCCCACCAGAGGGGAAACCGAGACACAGAGCAGAGGGCTGGGGGCTCTCGGTGCCCCACGGAGCAGCTGTGCAAGGAAATCCCCGTACACACGCTGGTGCTGCAGCAGCYCCCCAGCTCCCGGGGGCCTTTGTGTCCCCCAATTCCTCTGGATGCTCCTTCAGCGGCTCCGGGGGACACTGAGGCAGGGCGTGGGGGGACCCCAGTGCCCGTCCCGCGTGGGCACCCTGTCCCCCGCGGGCGGAAGGGCTCGGGGTGGGACCTGCTTCCCGCCGGCTGCCGGAGGAAACGGGGCAGGAAGGGCYTGGCCGGGGCCCCGCAGCGCCTACGGCACCGGGGGCTGCAGCGGGCGGGGGGACACGGGGGTCCCCGGGAGCTCACTCACGTCCTAAGTGACACCAGTTGGTCACCCCAAGGCTGCCCTGCCCGGACCCCACCGGGGAGGCCCAAGGGGGCAGCATGGGGGCTGTGGGGGAGCTGCAGCCCCCAGCCCCCCCATCCTGGTCCCCACGGGGCTCCGTCCCCCCTCAGTCACAGCCACACATCGCTGCAAATCGTCTCTGTATTGGCGAGCACCGACGTGGTAACAACAGCCCGGGGGGAGCAGGGGTGGGACCCCCATGGCCCCCCTAACCTGGGGAATGCGGGGCTCCCCCGGTGCTCCCCTCCGGGGAGGAATGCCCCCGGTCCCGAGAGCAGCGACAGCTCCGTGAGCCGCTTCAGGAGGGTCCTCACGTCTGTCCCTCGGTGTCGTGTCCGTCCCTCAGTGTCACAATCCCCACGGCCCGGGGGGGGGCCAAATCAGAACCCCTGGGGCCAACCCAAACCTCCTTCCTGCAGCCCCCAAGGAGGGGGGCCAGGGAATGAAGCCCCTTGCAATAAATAAATAAATAGTCCTGCGGGGCCGGGGGCCGCCGGCTAGAGGTGACTCTCCTCCTCCTCCAGCGCCCGGTTCAGACCCGGGATGAACTTGAGCAGGCGCTGGCGGAAGCTGCTGTGTCGGCTCTTGCGGGGGGCGGCCGCTCCCTCCACAGGGTCCCCGGCCCGGGCCCAAAGCCTCCCCGCAGCCCCCGGCCCCCCCGCACACTTGAGGCTGGCGCTGCGGGCCAGAGCGGATCGGGGACGCGGTGGGGGGGGCGCGGGACCCCCGGTGTCCTCATCCTTGT
>QVAJ01000951.1:17612-33044 GCA_003546035.1 Mixornis gularis | reverse complement strand
AAACTCACTTTGTCTCTGAGTTTTGGAGTCTCTCCGCGTGTCAGCATGTCCTGGCTCACCCCCACTCCCTTCAGGCTGCCGGGCGTCCTCCGGTTCCGGGATCGCCCCTCTGCGATATCCCCGCTCCGGGGCTCTCGCTTTTTCCCTCGGCTCTCCCAGAGATCCCGAAACCTGGTATCGCCCTTCTGCCCATCGGTACCAGGCGATCTCTGCGTGGGACCCTCCAAGATCCCTCCAGGGGCATGTCAGGCTCGGCTTTGGGGTTCTGCAAGATCCAAACATTCCCTGCCCCGCAAAAAAAAAACCCTCCCGGAGACCTCCCGACGTATTTGGGGCGAGCTCCGCGTCCCCGCTCACCTGCGGGTTCTGGGGGAGGGATGGTGCCGGAGCCGGGGGAGCTGCGGCCTCAGTGGATGGTGGGGGGGGGGGAACCGGGTGGTCCTGGTCCTCCTCTTCCTCCCGCTCCTCCTGCTCCTCCTCTCTCCGTCCTATTCTTGTTCGTTCTCCTCTTTCTGTTCCTGTTCCTGTTCTTCCTTTTCCTCCTTCTGTCTATCTTTTCTACCTCCCGCTCCTCCTCCGTTCCCGGCCCAGCCCGGGCAGGTGCCGACTCTCAAAAGCAGCCGCGCTTTGCCCTGGTGGTGTAGCTGAACCGGTTCAGCCCCCGGCGGCACTAGGAGTGATAATGGGAGCACCGGGAGCGATCGTGAGAGCAGCCGGAAGGAATTGGGAGCGCTTTCCCTCCCAGTATCGCTCTTACTGGGAGCACTGGCAGGGGACTGGGAGGAAACAGCGCCCGCACACGGCCCAGCCGGCGCTGGGCGGGGCCAGGCCATAGGACGTGGTTATGCAAATACAGGCGCGATTGCGCGCTGTGATTGGTGGGCGGGAGCAGCGCGCGGGGTTTCCTCGGTCACGTGAGGGGCAGGGAGGGGACCGGAGCGATGGTGGTGGTATCCGGTGAGGGGGGACCGGGACTGGGAATGGGGACCGGGACCGAGAATTGAACGAGAAAGGAGGACACAGACCTGGAAAGAGGACTGCGACCGGGAATGGGACCCGGAGTACGGGAGCGTGACCTAGGATGGGACCGAGAATGGGAATAATGGAATGGGACAAGGATGATGGAAACAGCAACCGGAGTGAGAATCTGGGATGGGGATTAGAAAGATGGGATGGGACTGGGATCGAAAACGGGAATACGGCAACGGGACTGGGAATGAGCATATTGGAATGGCAGAGGGGGGAGTAGAGAAATTGAACTATGGGAACGGGAGCGGGAACGGCAGAGGGACTAGGAATACGATAATGCGAACAGGACAGGGAATATGGGACTGGGAATGTGGGAACGGCAACCAGACAGAAAATACCCGACAGGGACAGGGAATGAGACTGGGAATGGGATCTGAACAGGGATGGAAGCAGGACGGGACCGGGAGTGGGGCATGGGAAAGGGCAGGGGGCAAAGAGAGTGAGAACGAGGAGAGGGGGATGCTGGACAGGGGACACCGGGAACTGGGACAGAGGGAGATGGGGACAGTTTTTGGGCAGGGGGTCAGCTGCCCCAGAACCTTTGCCAGGGTCTCCCAGGGCAGCCAAAGCCGCTCAGCCTGGGGTGCTCAAAGTCCTGAGCAACCCACAAGACCCTGCCAGAACCCTTTCACCCCCTCAAAACCAGCATCCCCCACATCCCCTGGAAGATCCCCTCAGGTGCCCATCAATGTCTTAGTTCAAAATCTTTATTTTTACCCCAGTTTTGGGTAATTTGGAAGGACAAAAAGAAATGAAAAGAAAATCCAGGCCACAGGGAGCCAAGAGGATGTGGAGCCCCCAGCCAGGTGTCTTCCCAACACAGATCACTCACACCATGGATCACCAGGGCTCTCCCCACTGGAATTCCCTGGGGATCATCCAGTGCAGATCCTCCCATGGGGGATGGAGCTGGAACAGCGCACAAAGCTCTTCCCACACTTGGGGCACTCGCAGGACTTCCCTTAGTGGTGCCTCTGTTGGTGTCTGGTCAAGTGAGAGCTCTGTGAGAAGCTCTTCTCACACTTGATACACTCGTAGGGCCTGTGACATCACAAGGAGCAGAGCTGGGATGTGCTCTGGTACCTGTGACATCAAATGGAGAGGGGCTGGCTGTGATGCTCTCGAGTGCTTGGGACATGACAAGGGGCAGGACTGGCTGTGATTTGTTTGGTGCCTGTGAAATCCCAAGGGCAGTGTCACAGTGGGGGCAGGTCTCAAGGTCCCCAGCAGGTCCCACGTCCAGTGCAGCCCGTGCCAGCGGTCACTGCGCACACGGGGGAGGCTGGGCTGGACGGGGGTCGGGGCAGGAACTCCACCCCCAGACTGGGCTCTCCCCCTGCCTCTGGGGCCCAGCCCCTGCTGGGAGTGCCTTGGGCAGGGCACGGGGCTGCTGCTGGCCCAGGGGGACAGGCCTTGTCCCCTGCCAGCTGCCTGGGCTCCTCTGATGCCTGTCCCACATCCCTGGGGCTCCTGTCCCCACTACTCCCTGCCTCCTTCACTCCCTCCATCAAAGCCCCACTCAACCTCTTCACGATGACCTCTGAAAAGAAAGAATGAAGGAAAGGAAGTGTAGTCAGTGTAGCCAGGCTGGATTCCATGGACCCACCAAAGCTGCTCTCTCACTTCCCTCCAGAGAGAGAAAACAGAATGAAGGCTTCATGGCTTGAGATAAGGACTGAGACAGATCACTCAGCACGTGCCATCGTGAGTAAAACAGGTTTGGAAATAGAGATGTTAATTGAAGTTATTGCTATCAAAATCAGAGCAGGATAGTGAGATGTAAAATAAAGCTTTAAAAGCACCTTCTGCCCATCCTTCCGTCCTTCCCAGCTCTACTTCCTCCCCCAGTGAGTGCGGGGGGACAGGGAATGGGGGTTCTGGTCAGTTCATCACATATTGCTTCTGCTGGTGCTCGGGGAGAGGAATCATTCCCCTGCTGTGCAAGGTGTTCCTCCCGGGGGCATTTCTCCGTGAACTTTTCCAACATGAGTTCATCTCCTGGACAGCAGTTCTTCACCAAGTGCTGCAATATGGGTCACTCTTCCATGGGCTCACAAGTCCTACCAGAACCCTGCTCCAGCCTGGGCTCCTGTCCATGGGTTTGCAGGTCGCTGCCAGGTCCCCGCTGCAGCACATGTTTCTCATGGGGTCACAGCTTGTTTTCAGGCATCCCCCTACTCCAGCACGGGCTCCTGCAGACGCTGCAGGTGCATCTCTGCACTCCGTGCCCTCCATGTGCTGCAGGTGCCCAGCTGCCTCAGCACATGGACTGCACCACGGAATCTCAGGGCAATCAGCTCCAGCACCTGGAGCTCCTGCCCCTCCTCCTGCCCTGCCCTGGGTGTGTGCAGAGGTGTTCCTCTCACATGTTCTCACTGTGCTGTTCCATGGTCACAGCTACAACTACACAATAACCAATTTTCTTTTTCTTCAATCTGTTATCCCAAAGGCGTTGCCACCATTTCTAACTGGTCCAGCCTTGGCCTGCAGCCTGTCCATCCTGGAGCTGGCCGGTGTTGCCTCTGTGGGACATGGAGGAGTAGCTGCTTCCAGCAGCCTCGCACAGAAGGCACTTCTAGAGTCCTCCCTTACCAAATTCTGGCCATGCAAACCTAGTATTAGTATGGCAGGGAGCTCATGGACAGGAATATCTTCAACCAGAACAAACTGCTCAAAGCCCCCTCCAACGTGGCTCTCAATGTTTCCAAGGATCGAACACCTCCCTGGACAGCCTGTTACTTGCTTTCACCAGCCTCCATGTAAAAAATCTCTGCCTCATGGTAGGATCTGTTGGATGACAGCGTGAGGAGCACCAGGCCAGCAGAGCTCATGGAAAGAAGAGATTAATATCATGGCACTGCTGGCCTGGGTAGAATTACCGTGGCCAGAAAGGCTGCAGGTGCTGCAAGCGAAGCCATACGCAGGCCAGTGGTGAAAGACCAAACAGGGCTGGGGTGAATGCTTGAGAGAGGATGAGGATGATGAGGAAAGAGGACTCCCCATCTTTGCCTGCCCAGAGGGTCCTTCCCCAAGAGCTTTGAACCTGCCTGCAAGTGCCTGAGCTCTTGGTCCCCTTGGCCATTACAGTTGTCTGCAGCAGTGAGGTCTGTGAGGAGACAGGTTATCCTCATGGTACGGGGGCTGTGTCCTTGCAGTCCTGGGACTGCTGGGCACAGTGACTCTGCTGTCTTTCCCTGGGCACTGTCCAGCACAGCCCAGGCTGCCTCCAGGGAGAGCCATAGGCTCTGGGAGGGACAGAATCTCTCATCCCAGGGACCAGGATTCAGGCCTTGACCCTTCTGCTCCATTAAACAAAGGGTTTACTTAGCACCAGAGCTAYCTGCCCAGGGCCTCTGCCTGCCTGCAATCACAGCTTCCAATTATTGGTGCTAACGAGGCCCTGGGGAGGCTTCGTCAGAAAGGGCTTTGAGTGTCAACTCTTAATGCTTCAAGACACTTTGGAGTTTTTTTCTGACTTGGTTTCTTGAGGGACTGCTGCTATCTCCTCTCAGGATCTGAGAGTTCTGTACTCAGAACACCAAATAGACCCCAGGGCTCATAAAAACAAAGAAAGGCCTAATCAGTCATAACCTTCCCATTCTCTTTGTCTAGTCTTCAAGACTTGTACAGCTAATTAGAGAGGCTTGAGGACTAGAAATAAAGGTTCCAATGACTGCTTTGCAGAGGTGATAACAGCATTGTGCAGCTGACACTGATCCAGGGTATCTTAAAGAGATTACGACGAATGGAAAAACAGTTCCTCGTGGCACAACAGGAGATGGAAAACTCTGCCCATCACCTCCACCACCCAGTGGCTACCTGGGATGCACCTCACCTCCTGTGACATGAAACTTTTCCACTGAATTCCGTAGTGATGTTACAGCTCCTTTGCACCAACTTCCACCTCCTTTTACCCTACATCTGGCTGCAAACAGGCATGGAAGGGTTTCTGCTAATTAAAAAGAGAAAATATCTTAATTAAAAGTAGTAATGAAAAACCACCTCCCTCCCAAAAATCCCCAAACCAAACTAAAACTATTCCCTTACATCCTGGCGATATCCCAGAGTTTGCATTCACAATGCCTTCCATCAATCATGCAGCTTCAGTCAAATGATATCAATGGATAGTGCTGACACAGGGTATGGAAAATAGCCCCAGAATTTAACAACAGTATGTTGCACTGGCACTCTCAATAGTGAGAGAGCAATTCCCAGGAGCATACTGTTATCAGTATATGGATGACATCTTGATTGCAATGCCAATCAAAGAAGGCCTTTTGCAGATTTGGCCGTGATTGATGTGAGCACTGCAAGAGTTTGAGCTGCAAATTGCACCAGAAAAGGTGTAGCAACAACGCCCGTGGAAATACCTGGGAGTTAAAATATTAGATCAAACAATACAGCCACAGACAATTCAGTTTTCTACCAAAGTCCAAACCTGAAATGATGCACAAAAGCTTTTGGGTATTATCAGCTGAGTAAGGCCTTATTTAGGGTTAACCACCCCACAATTAACACCCTTGTGTAATGTCCTCAAAGGTGATCCTGAGTTAACCTCTCCAAGGAAATTAACTCCAGAGGTGAAAACCACACTTGAAACAGTAGAGCAGACCATAACAAACAGACAAGTTTACCGGATATGGCCTGACATTTGTATTACAGCTTGTGTTGCTGTTGTTGATCTACACCCCACAGGGGTTATCATTGGTCAGTGGGGCACTCAGTGGTCTAACCTACTACATATTTTAGAATTGGTCTTTTTGCCCCATCAGCCTAAAAAGACAGCACCTACTATTATTTAATTGATTGCACAACTAATAATCAAATGCTGTGTCCTGGGTTATAGAGTATATTCAATTTCATCTGCTGAAAAACAGTTGGGGGTGGGTGCCTTTTGATAATGGCCCAACAGTTAATACCAGGTAGGGCATTGTTCTTATCTTTTTCCATRATGGGCCATTAACACTCTTCCCAACACATACCCACATTCTATCATACCTATTGTGAGATGCTCCACCCAGTGGGAGGAGCCAGCCATTCTTACCTGGATAAAGCTGGAACTCGGGTCCAGGACGGGGTCTTGCTTCATCCGATTACTGGAGGAAGACTAGACCCTTCTCAGGACTCTTTTTTTTGCTACTGGATCATTTCTGCCTCAGCGGAGCCGTATCTGCCATTCCAGGAGGACTCACTTTTGGACTGCTTTCGACACCCTGACTAACAGGGTTCAGGTTATAGCTTTGACCCTGTCAGGGCTTTCCAAAATTGTTTGTTTGCTTGCTGGGTTGGTGGGGTGGTTTTGTTGTTTTGTTTTCTCTACCACATTTGTATTCTTATATTCTTAGTAAAAGGCTGTTATTCCTATTCCCAAATCTTTGCCTGAGAGCCGTTAATTGCAAAATTAT
The DNA here is from genome assembly GCA_003546035.1 of Mixornis gularis. Taxonomy (NCBI): domain Eukaryota; kingdom Metazoa; phylum Chordata; class Aves; order Passeriformes; family Timaliidae; genus Mixornis; species Mixornis gularis. The sequence goes on along the minus strand of QVAJ01000951.1, from coordinate 26,610 downwards.
AATTTGGCGGGGGGCGAGGGGCCTATATTCTCTATTCTAAGGGGAGCCCCAGTTTCCCTGGCAGACACCTGTCTTTCTAAACCTAGACAGGCTGTCAAAGGTGTTTGCAGTTAAATGCCAAAGATCCCTCAAAAATTATTATACCTGTGTCAATACAAACAGACAGGACACTGATTTCTTCATGCAGAAGAGCCAATTCTTTATTCACATAGCTCATATTTATAGTAAATATCAGAAGGCACTGTGTTAAATCTAATTGGCCAGCAATTCAGTGAAACTTAGTTCATTGCTTGGTAAGGGCTGTTATACACATCCATCAAACTTTTTCCAAACAGTTTACATCTTTTTATTTACTGATTTTCATGGGCTTGATTTCTTGTTTATACAGGTGTGAACGGTTCTCTTACCAGACTAGACTGTTGTGCTAACTGATTCTCATTCCTTTAATTCTTTCTCTTGGGAACTTACCAGGCTAGCTGTTAACTGCACTCAGCCAAAGCAACAGGCCTAACCCATGATTTTATAAGACCTTTCTTTTATAGGGTTTTTTACCTATATGCAATAGTTTCCCCTTATTTTTGTTTTTAAAAAAACAAAAAAACTTACGTATTCTGGTGTTAAAACAGTTTGCTCTTGTGAAATCATTAACTTGTTAAGCCCGTTACTAGTTACCTTTTAGATACAGGATAAGATATATGGAATACAGATTACAATCAGCAAAACGTATCAAATACCAGCATGTCACTGACAAAGAGACTTGCAGCATAGGCAAACAAAAGATAATGTCTCTTAGGGAATGGAAATAAATGACCATTGTTCTTGAGTCCATATGGTTGGAACTCAGGAATCATGCTGTTTAGGCAGGAGGAAGTCCATTAGCTGGAAATGTTGACCTTGACATCACTGAATGTCCTTCTGGAAGCCTGGAACAGGGAATAACTGAAGGAGGTTAGTAGGAACACAATATCATGATGATGACATAAGGCCTCTGTTGGCAGGCTGCCTCTATAAGTCTCCAGAGACAGCTATGTTTTGGCAGTCCTGCTTCTGTTCTTGTCTTGGCCACAAGGAATGGATGAAGTTTTAGGTCATTTTTCTTCTAAGTGGGCCTCATTTTTTCAGAGGTGATTGATGTTTGTCCAGGTGAGCAGATAACAACTTTAGATCTGTTGGTAATAAAACACATGCATATCTTCTCCCTAGGTTAGCAAATCAGCTAGGCCCTGCTGTTGCACACTCAATTGGAGATCAAATTTTATGATCTTTTTTCAAAATTTCTAATGTAAATATTATATTTTTTGAAATTATCTGCTGTCAAAATTTTTAATATATATATTCCATAATTTGAACGTTCTTAAGGTGTCATTTTCCCTTTCTTTTTGTTTAAAAAATACCATTCATGTCTCTTGTTATGAACATAAAGGAACATTAAAGCAAAACAATACATGTAGTGAAAGAAGAAACTCACACCGAGCAAGAATAAGTTGGATAATACACATATTAGCATCACATGTGAAATAGAAAACAATGCATTATCAATCCCTTAAACAGTGTTCCATCACCCAGAGTCTGCAACAGCTGCAAACCTTGTTTTTAGTGAAGACATGGATAACCATTCCTAGGCAAGGTTTCCAAGTTCACTTTAAAAGTAGGTGCAGCTGTCATAAATTCCTATTGCTAAGTCAAAGTGACTTGAATACAGTTTTGATGCAGAAAACACCTGGGTTTGTTGGCATATTTCTCGACCAGGTAGAGCCAGGGCTTGGCCAGAGCCTAGGCCCTAACTCGGAGGGTGTTGCTAGATGGACACGAAATGAAGGACACGCACACAGTTAGTTGTTAGGGTAAAAAAGAGGGAAGTTTATTTTTTGGCTTCGATTTATATAGATTCTGGACAATGACCAGGGATTGGAGGATGAGGTTGTCACCTCTCCAACCCCACTGGTCAAACTAGAACTCTATTAATTGTCCCTCCTCAAGAGAAGAATGTAAACATCATTTTGTTTACCTAAAAAAACATGAAAAACTCCACTACAAAAATGCAAACATCAGAAGGCTAAAAAAAATCAGAACAACAGGAGGGTCTCCCTAACATATCTTAAAAACAAGTCTCTTAATAATAGCAGTTAGGAAATGCCCCAAACACAGCAAACTGCTGGAGTGCTTCTGTGAGAATGACTGGGAGTGCATTTGCAGCTAGAGAACAAAAAAGAGAGGTTCCAAAATGACATGTCTTATAGATAATTACACAAAGATATGTTAAAGTTCATGAAATAGCCGGCTATGAGTAAAGTAATAATATCTTATGAATTATGCCTGTTATTAAAAAACACTGAATTCACGTCATGAGATCAATACATCAGTAGCAACTGTGTCAGGAAGTCAAGACAATATTTTTCCAGACATTTAGGTATCTATGACAGAAAAAAAAACCCAAAGGAAAAACATTAAACAGCTTACTATTAATAACAGCACCATTTTCAGTGTTGTCTATAGAAGATAAAATCAGCAAAGATTGTAAGAAATTATCATGTTAACTAGTGCAAAGCATTGACATTCATAGAATCTTCAATGAAATCAAGGGTTTAACAAACTGTCTTCTTTTATCCATAAGCAGGTGTTTATCAACATTTCATCACAGCTTTTTCCGTCGTCTCTGTCTTATCTCTAGAAGGAAATAACTGTATCTTGCAATTTAGACAAGCATTTTTTTAACAAAACCCAAAATAACTTAAAGAACACTTAAACTTGGTAGAAATGAATTTTGATAGAAATAAACCTTAACAAAATTAACTCAATAGAACTCAGCCTTAACAGGATTTTGTCCTAGGGTGACTATGATGCTTGTCTCCCCAGTCATCTGTTCTGTTTGTGCTGTATGTTGTGTTCTGTAAGACTGGTTCTGAGAGCGAAGCAGGGAAAGAAGAATAGCACAGTTTGTTCTGAGAAAATAGCATTCACTCCTACACATTTTTTTTTTCCGGAGTCTGTGTGTTTGTCAGAGGCATGGACAGTGGCCGGACAGGGAACTTTTTGTTTGCCTTTAGTTAGTTTAGCTAGCTGAGGCAAAGAAGCTTCCTGGACTGGTTGGTTTTTGGGTTTTTTGGGGGGTTTTTTTGGTGGGTTTTTTGGGGTTTTTTGTTTGTCTGTTTGTTTTTGGTTTTTGTTTGTTTGTTTGCTTTGTTTTTCTTGGGACTGTTTAAACCTGCTCTGGACTGAAAAATCCAGAGTAGCACTGGGGAGCTGGCACCTGCGGCCCACCGGGGCCTGGACCTCCAGAGGGACGAATAAGGGACTGACTGAGTTGAGCTACACCCACGGCAAGGACTTTCTCAATTTGCCATCTCACTCCAGAATAAGAGGTTTTATTGTTTCATATTATTCATCCTTTATGCTTGTGGGCATTTTGTTTGTTAAATAAATAGTTTTTTCTACTTTTCTCCGAGGAAGTTCTTTTCCTGGACCAGCGGGGGGGAGGGGTCTTTTGGGTTTGCCCTCCAGAGGAACCCCATTCAGAGGTTTCCTCCCAAATTTACCCTAATCCAGGACAGATTTCAAATCAATAGAATGCAATTTAATATTCCTTATATCTAAGAATACTGAAGCTCAAGTTTGCTTAATCTTATCAACACTGAATTCATATTAAATTAAAACATTACAGAACTAATAATGTCTTTAATGGTTCTAGATACAACAAAATTTAACTTATTCTGACTATTATCACAAAAGGTTACTGAAAATTTGAATAATCTGTAATTAAAATAGCACCAACATAAAATTACCGGAGTGATTAAAAAGGTCTGACAAGTATGTTGAGGCCATGTAATTTAATTTTGAGAAAAGCTCATGGTAGCCACCAATATTATTGAAAATAGTTATCTGTACTAAGGTTTTTCCTGGTTTTCCTGGGGTGACATGATGTTTGTAGCCCAATTGTCTGGCTGGGTCTGGGAGCTGGGGGAGGGGAGAGGCACCCAGTTTGTTTTTAGAAACTGTCCTCCGCCGGCTGGCCTTGAGAGTTGAATTCACACACACGGAGAGGTTTTTTTATTCAGTAGTTAGTTAGTTAGTTAGTTAGCATAGCTAGCAGGAAGAGGTGACGCTTCGCTTTCTTTTTTTCCTTCTCCTCCTGTTTTTTTTCTTTTTTTTTCTTTCCTGTTTTTTTTCCTTTTTTTGCCTTTCCTTGGAACTGTTAAAAATCTCTTGGACTGAGGACCCGGGGGAGCATCGTGGGGGATGCATCTAGAACCCACCAAGATCTGCGCAGCAACRTCTCCCAGCACCGGAGGAACAGAGACAGAGCAATCACCTACAGGACAGACTTCTTTCCTAAATCTGTCATCTCTCCAGAGCAGCACGAAGTTCCTATCATCGGGTATTGTTCAATTTATTGTGCCAGGGAGTGCTTTGCCWGTTTAATAAACAGGGTTCTTTCCACTTCTCTCTGAGGAGGTTTCTTTTTCCTGAACTGGTTGCAGGGAGGGGACGGAGTGCCCCTTAAAGGGTTTCCTCCCAGGTTTGCCCTAAACCACGACACTGGTGTAAGCTTAAGTTTACTGAGACCTTTTAAAAGTGCAGTTTTATTAGAAGAAATGACAACAATGTAGAATTTGGCAAACTGCCCAGCTTCTCAAAATCGTCCGTACAACTGAATTCAGTTTGGTGTAAAAAAGGTAATGGAATATAAATATTCAAGGCCAAAACAGTAAGGAACCAATTATAAGAATAGTGCCATGAGTTTTACACAAGCAACTTGGTCCAAAATTAGGAGTTTAGATTATGTAAAAAGGAGTTACTGTTTTCTGCAACTGTGGTCTATCAGCATAGCCAAACTGCATTGATATTGAGGTGAATAAAAGACTCCTAACTCCATACATGTTGGATGTTTAAAGTGATAAAAGCTAATGATGGTGCCCTATTGGTTGCTGTATGCAATTGTACTCCAGTTTGTCACCTCTTGAGTTATATGCTGTATTGCTGTATGCCATTTGTACGCCAGATCCCAGTTTCTCACACCTTGAGTTGTATGTTGTATGCCCCTCTTTCAAAAACCTTGAGATCCCTTACCTTTCCTCAAGTTAAGCCTCTGCTACTCCCCTACCTGCTCTTCGTCTGCCCCTCTTCCTACTTCCGGCTGACCCCTTCCTACTTCCAGCTTCCCCTCTTCCTACTTCTGGCTGCTCCTCTTCCTACTTCCTGCTGGCATCTGGCCTGTTCGTCAAGCTGCTGCCATCACCCCTATGGAAATCACTGAGACTCCCATGAGGCTTTGCTGCAAACTGAGACCTAATTAACACCAGAAGTCCCTAGCTGAGACGAGCCAACACAGAATCCAGAACTACAAAAGAGCTTTGAACCGGCAACGTTCTAAGGTATTTGCAGACAGCTCCCTGTATCTCGCCATGAAGAGTACCCGGAGGGAGAGACATTCCTAGACTAAACAAGTCTGAGCGAGTTTCTATGAACCCCTGTGAAGGCAAACTCTTGGCTCTGCAGCAGCGGCTCTGCAGTGGCTCTGCAGCAGCTCTGCAGTGGCTCTGCAGCAACTGAGCGGCAGGCAGGACCGATATGGACCTCCTTGTCAGTGGAGCAGCAGTGGCATAGGCCATCCCTCAAGCTTCCCCCTTTTCTAATAAAGGCATTTTAAGGAGTTAAACATTATCTCCTGCCATGGTTATTTATAACAGATATGAAGCCCAATTTTAATTAAAACTTGAAGCACTAAATTAGAGTACTGTCACATGTGTTTTTAGGGTAAAGGATTCACAATGAAAATTACCTTGTCAAATTTGGGAGTAAAACACAAGCAAACAGGCAAAGTCATGGTTAACACAACCCTGTCTGCCTGTGCAGTAAAATTTTTGTGAGCTAATTATTTCTAAACTTCAAAGAACTGCTGCCAATAAAATTCAAGGCCATAGGACTTAGGTAAGAGCTTAAAAATTAATTGCTGCAAATATTTTTGGGTATATAAATTTCTAATAGTTATGCTAAAAAGCCAGCAACATTGTAACTCTGTTATGGTACACACAGAGAGTTTTGAATTCCTCCAGTAAATGATTATATCAAAATTTCAGTTCACTAAAAATACAAGGCTAATTTTAAAAAAGCATTTCAATACGTCTTTAAGGTATTCCAAAAAAAGACCAAAAATGGCGCATCATGGCTTGCGCTGGTGCAGAAGAAGCCGTGCAGGAGCGAGCAGGTGTGGGGGAAAAGCCACACCGCAGTGGGGGCGGAAATGCACCGGGGGAAGCCAAGCTGTGGGGGAGGGGAGCGGGGCAAGCTGACCCGAACCTGTAGTAAAAGGGCCAGGAGACCTTCTGCTCCCTTTTCAAGCCTTTATTAAGAGGTTCACCTAGAGGTGGAGGTCGGGGTGCGCGCCGCTGCTGCTGCTCCCAATGGTCGACATCCAGGAGGAGGATCATGCAGGCCTGTTGTCACTGGCAGGACTGGAGTCTCTATCCTCACAAGGATCACCCAGAGACCTGGCTTTGGCTCAGTAGTCTAGAGGTGGTCTTCTTGCTTGGGTGCCATTCAGGTCGGGGTGACTTGCTCGCTATGCTGAGACCGGTACCTTTCGCCTCCTTAGGTCTTGCTGCTTCCATGTTGTGGTTTCCTTGGTGTCCTTTTTGGAGTGGCTCGTTGTCCAGGGCTGTTTTATTCTTGGGTTGCAGCATGATTTTAATATGCGCACAGGCGCAAGTGCTTATGGGTAATGTGGAAGTCTGTTTTAGGGAGCAGCGGCTGAATTACCCAACAGGTTAGGAGGGAACAAGGGATTACAGTGATTAAAGGCAAAGGGATACAGCAGATAAAACAGGTTAGAAATCTTTCTTACATTACTCAGGGTTGAATTGGGGGTTAGAACTGGAACAAATACAGAACAGGTAAGTATATAAAGAGAGATCATGAACTAACACCAATTTTATTCATAACAGTCCCCCTTCTTTTAATTTGACCAGGTGTCAGCCTGTGTCAACTTGCTGTTTTGGGCCCTTGGTAGTGGGGTTTCTTTAGCTTTTGATATAAAGGTCGTATACCTTTTTAGCCTCACTCAGCTCTGAACTTTTTAGCCGGAGGATTCTAGTTTCCTTCTTTCCGGGGAGTGTTTCTATTGAGTTAGGGATCATATAGCCAGACTGTATGATTGAAGTGATCACTCTGACTAAACATGGGATAATACAGGGAAGAAACATTAATCCTGCCACTCCTGCTATACCTATGAATGCTAGTTTTTTCCACAGACTGCCTTTGAAGGACCAGAAATCATCTCACCAATTTGTGTTTATGAGGGGTGTCCATTCTTGATTTCCTACGTACAAGATCTTCCTGATTTCCTTAGAGATGTTCTTAATTACCTCGCTTTTATTATCTATTTTTAAACAGCATTCAGAGGCACTGAACTTCCCACAGATCCCACCTTCATCAGCAAGGAGATAATCTAGCACTAACCGGAGTTGGTATACCACTGTTTGAGTTTGTGAGAGCTGATCACTTATATGTTCAAGGGCTATTTGATATTATTTCAATTACAGCCTGGAGTCTAATTATTCGGTTTAACATATATATAGGTGTCCTATACCCCCAGGACCCATCTTGGGCCCATGTCGCTGGCCCATAAACCCTTATAATTTCTTCTGGGGTCCATATTCTCCCCTTCCATTTCTGGGCCCCTCCTGGATTTATTAGGCTTCTCCTGTTTCTTTTGATAGATTTTCCTAGGTCGTCATATAGTGGTATTCCAAGTCCTSGGCCGGCCTCTTTAGGAAGGAGGAAGAAGGCTGGCTTGATCACTCCAATTGTACAGCTACCTGACCAATCCCCTGGTAGGTGGGTATAAGCGGCATCCCCACAGATCCAGAAAAGGCTATCTGGGGCTTCCCAGAAACTTTCTCCATTTTCGTAAGGGTATTCCCAATATTTTGATACACTCTTGATTTCCCAGAAAGGGTTTATTCCCTTGTCTGCACATTCATATAGGTTATATCCCTCATGGTAAATGCACCCCTTTTCCTTTCTCCTGATGGACCAATATCAGTTGGGTTCTTGGGGGACCCACTTAGTTCCTAAGTCTTTTGTTATAAGGTACCTTTTACACATCATTCGTCCTACTGTGTACCTTTTACACATCCTTCGTTCCATATCTCTTTCCTGTCCTTAAAATACATTCTTCTCTGGTTACTTCAGTCTTTAGCTCCCATTTTTCCTTTCTTCGGTGCCCGGGCATTTCCTGACTTCCTGCAATTTGCTTTATGTTTAGAATTTCCCTAGGTTTTAGACTAATTCCCTCCCAGGGCCAGATATCAGACATTTTAGTATTCCCACATACCCAACAATTGGTTATATTTAATTCTTTGCTGACCTTTTCAACTAAATCAATGAACAAATTCTTTCCACTTAAATTTTCCCATTCTTCTCCCCCCACCTTCATGTTTACTCTCTTTTCTTTCACTACATCAGGTTCATCTTTTAACAGTCCATTCTTTTCTAAGCAGAGCCAGGTATCCCTCATGGGGCAATTTCCCAAAAGACGTTCCCTGAAAGGGGCTGTGTTTTTGGTGATCCAATAGATATTTCCATTTTCTTGGCATTCTTGTAATGGCAAGTTGTTATAACAAGAAGGGCTTAAATTTGTGTGGACCCTTACTAAGGACTCTAGGCTTTCCCCATCATACAGAGAGTAATAGCATTTGATGCAGGAGTCCATCCCCTGGCGTTTGTGAGGTATAGTGTTATCACCAGACCTATTGCGAGACCTGAGATGGTTCTCTTGGGCTTTTTCTGGTCTGTAGCTTCCAAGAGTCCAGTAGGAACCATGTCTGATCTCCCCTGGTCTTGCCTCTTGGACATCCTCCTTATGCCACTTTGGGTCTGGGTCCCAAGTTTTCTTGGTCTGATTCTGCCCTTCTCTCCTTTTTGAGAGAAACTGCTTGATGAGGAATACTGTTCCGGCTATGCCACATAGGAAATTATAACTTTAACAAGGCGGGGGGGG